>JABBOT010000007.1:17793209-17902138 GCA_016165875.1 Acanthopleura granulata
ACAGGAAGTTGGAGACCATGCTAATTTTGTAAGTCAGGATTACGTAATCAAATTTGACACACAAAATAAAGTATTGTCACCTTAAATGAAAAACACAAGATAGATCATAGAGGCAAGTGTGTGAAAATGAGGCTTTTACAGTGATAAAGTTACAAGCGTTCTTTAACAAAAGCGAAACAACAACAACACCATATTACTATTTATTTTCTAATCAGCTTTAGTAGGCAGCAGTTTTGCCATTGCCACTGAAAATGGCCGCCTGCTGACTACTACTGAACACCATGATATGTATATAAACTTTCCTTTCTGAGCAATCACATCAAATATAAGCTTCATAAGCTGAATTAATGGGATAATAGGGTAAGAACATATTTAACATTATTTTTTAAAAATGACAAAAAAGTCCATTGGTTATGCTTTCTTGGTTTCCTAGCAAAGCTCACATGCAATTTACTTCTATCTCTTCGCCTTCTCTTTCAGGGTAACATTAACAGTGATTCTGTGCATATGAGTGCCTGCAGGCATTTCTTTGCTATTATAGAAATGTAATGAGCCCATTATTTAACAAATACCCTAAAACATTTGCAGCTTGGTGGACAATCTTTATTCTTTATTGAAAGAAATGTGTTGCTCAGCTTCATATGATTTTAAACGTTGAGTGTTAGAGAAATATGTGATGTTCGGTTCATTTATTTATTTATTTATTTGATTTCTGTTTTACAAAATACTCAAAGATATTTCATTTATATGATGGCGACCAGCGTTATGGTGTGAGGAAACCCATGACCACCCGCAAATTGCTGGATTTTCGGTTTAGTATACATGTATATGCTTCTTGAAAATGGCACTTCCCTATCCTCACAAATCCAGTATCCAATTCAGATTAGCAATCTTAACTTATGAAATAACTGTTAGCTCGGATGTTGAATGATGAATGTGAACTTTTTTAAAAATTATATTTCATTTCATTTGAGAGTACTTTCTGTACACATCCATTTTATATGACTACTATGTTTGTTATCAGTTGTTTTCTATGGGGTTTTGTGCATGACAATAAATTTTAATAATATTGGTATCAGCAGTTGAGTGATTAAGTGCAATTTTCTCAAGTCAGCTGTTAATCCTTAAACCACATTCAAGTGGTGACAGTTCCCAGTTAACAGAATACATTAAGCTGATGCCCCTTACCAGTAAAAAGCAGTGGTGGTATATTTGAAGGGTCCAAAACCTCCGGCTTGCATTAGGTCGAAAATTTTTTCACCAATACAAGCTTGACGAAAATTTCAAATCATGTATTGTATTATGATCTGTTGCCATAATATGGACAATAATAATGTCATTTTGGACTTGTTTGGTGCTCACACTAACCAAAGAAATAGAAATGGTAAGGACTTAGTTGCGAAATTTTGTTAGGGAGAATCTCTTCAGTTTTACAGTATGTCACAATACGAAGTTCTCACAATGCATTCTCTCGGGCGTCCTTATTTTTCCCGAATTTCCTTTTTTTCCCATATTTTTCCAAATTTACCCGATTTTTGCCCTGTAATTCCATTATTTTCTACGAGAATGGGTCACATGTTTTCAAAATCTTGATAATCGTGTATCAGCTTGATGAAAACATTACATACACCCTCCAGCAATACTAGATCCTACCGCGGGCAGTCACAGACTCTCATCTGGGGACAGTTAAGGAGCAACTTTGGTTTCAAAACCTGTTTTAAAAACAAGTTGAAATGATGAAGGTTGGGATAGTCTGAATTTGCTTCCCTAAATTGTTAAAAAAATTGCAATGTATTAAAGTAAAAGACAGCTCATAACTGAGGTACTATTCACTGAAAAGATTATAAAAATTCTCTCTTGAATATAAAAAGCTGTTTGAAATTATATGAATTTGTTGCTGAACAATCTTCCTTTGAAGCGTGGAGTATTTTGCTGCCCACTGGGGATCTGAAGGCACCCATGCTTTCTAAGCTTATGAGAGTGCTCGGAGATTTGAGCTGTTTCTAAGGTGTTACATAAATCATTTGAGTTGTCTGTCAATGTACATGTAACATGTAATGACATAGGGACAGTACCCTGTTTTAATGTTGTATGTTTTAATTATAACTACATATGTGAAGAACAATGCAAAGTATTTCCAGACCATTGTGTTGTGGTGGGAGTAAGTTTCTTGATCAATTCATGTTATGAATTTACATATGCATGTTTCAACCACAACCCTAGCACCTTACTGCAGCCTTAGGTGGCAAGAGCGTTGTGGAAGAATTATGTCATAGCCCGCATAGAATGGCTGCATCAGCAGACCTCAAGAAAACCAAATATTGTCAAGGACTACACCGATGGCATGTCTGGTGTTGATAGGTCCGATCAAATGCTAACATATTACTCTGCTCTAAGGAAGACTCTCCATTGATACAAGAAGATGGGGTCTTCACATTCTCGAGGTGTGGACTGTAAACATTCACACCTTATATAATGATAACAACCCAGGAAACGAAAAGAGGTTGCTCAGAGAAACCGTCACAGCTCACCTTCTTGGTAATGCCACGAGAGGTTTTGGGTCACCACTTCCTCGCTTACCTGTGGAAACATTCCATTATCTAGAGGATCTGCCGCCATCAGAGAAGAAGCACAGACCTACAAAACGTTTTCGGGGTTGTTCTGAGGCTGGGCGTCGAAGGGAAACTCGATACATGTGCCCAGTCTGTCCCGAGAAACCAGCCTTGTGTGTGGATGTATGCTTTAAGCGATACCATCTAAATTAGCAACCCACATGTATTCAGGAGTAACAGTTGTCAGAATAGACGTATAAAGAAGAGTCTCATATTTAGACCTATCTCTGTTGTTACACTCCACAGATAGAAAATTTGTTGTGGTTTTTGTATTCCTCAAATCGGTTACTTTTCTTGGCCATGAATGGGCTACTTCAAAGCAGTGGGACTGTAACGTGACCAATTTCTGTCACATTACTGTGTGGAAAATAAAGCCCAGTTGGATCAGTTTCCTCTTATATTTTGGATTTTGTATATTTTCTTCACCAAAAAACTACATAGTGCATAAATCATGCCTCTGGTACACACCAGGACCTTTCACCAAGCTTTTTACCAAGTCATGATTTCCTAAATGTTAACTCGTACTTGGCAAGATGTGGGACAGCCCTTACTATGAAATATCTCGTTTTCAGCAGTCAGCGTGTTAACAGGAGTACATCGCCATGAACCCTGCACCCTTCACGAGGTGAAAATTTCATCGCAGTGTCCTCCTTTATTATGTGATACTTTGTTGTTACAGTATTGCTGAAATGCACTTTTCACAAAAGATACATATATACTCGCTGTGAACTGTGCTGTTATTGTAAAAAACAAACTTAGCAAAAGTTATCAGTTTTGCTGTTGAAACAAAGAAAATGCAGTTCATTTAGGTTTCAGTTTTAATCACCTGAAATTGCCGAAAACATGCCTCTGCCTGTCTGGCAGAAAATGAGCATCCAGGGCCTAGGTGACCCCTGGACCCTCGCCTGTAGGCCTGGGATAGTGGTTCTGCCTCTTACATCCCCTTTCCACCTGTCCGCAATGCTCTCTTCTTCCCCTGGCCCTTGTTAATTAGGATGTAGGTCCAGACAAACAGTTGCGACGACACAGCGTGTCCTGCATGACATTGAATATGAAAGTGATACCACGTGGGTACATGTAAATCAAATGTGTGTAAATCATTGTGGCTGCGGGTTCATCCAATTGTCCAAAATAGGCCAACTGCAGTTTGTATAGCAAAAAACTGCCTTAGTTCTGATAAGTTTCATGCAAAGCATGAAAGGAACTTTAAATTGATTAAAGCTCTATTTACTCCCTATCTTTATCCTATTTTTGCCGTATTTTGGTCAATTTCTTCCCTATTTATAGCCTTGTGTTTTGCTATGTGGTAACTGGGAGGCCTGATTCTCTTTAAACCAGTGTCATGAGCTGCGGAAGAAAAGATCAACATGAATTGATGAAAAGTACTGCTGCTGGTTCCATCAATATGGACACAACAACGGATTGTTTTTTTTGTGCGTGGAGAAGACTAATGAATTGTACTGGAAGACAACCAGTCACAAGAAGAATAAATTTGGAAGAAGAGCAATAGACCCATTTCACAGCCCTTGGGCTCTTAGTTTTCTTGTCTTTTATGATATTGTTAAAAGCCTGTATTTTTTTTATTTCCGCAGGGTCTGATCGCACATTAGTTTTTGTTGAGTTGAAGAGAAATGCTGATTTCTTGGCATCGTTCTTATCACAGACGGGCTTTCCAACAACCAGTATTCATGGGTAAGATGATGATGATAATGGGTCTACAAACTGAGAAGGAAGGCCTGAAAAATTAAAACATGTTTGCACATAAATATTGTGCTGTGTTAGGGTGTGTGATATCAAAGTATCAGTTGTCAGGATTTGAGATAGCTTACTGTCTTGGGATGGGAAATGATGCAGTGTCAGGATACTGAGGTACAATATGTTAGCAGGTGAGATGTCGCACTATGCTAGGATGCAAGGTATACCTTATTAGGATGTGGGATCATACTGTGTTGTAATCTGAGATATGGTACTGTGTTTATAGATGTAGGATGAAAGATACATTGTTGGGATGTAAGATGTCTTAGGCTACGTAGTTTGTGAGATATACCATGTCAGAATTTGAGGTGTACTGTGTATTAGGTTGTGAGATATCAAGCAAAAGCTGGAACTTGCAAGATATTGCACTGTGAGAGATGTGAGATATCATACCTTGTCATGATGTGAAATGTGCTATGTTAGGATGTGAGATGTTCTGTTGGGATGTGAGATATACCTTGTTAGGATTTTAGATATTGTACTGCTACAGTCTGTTACATGTCTGGATGTGAGATATCGTAAAATGTTACAAAATCAAGTATTGTACTGTGACAGATTACCGTGTGAATCAGAAAAATAATGTTGCCAAAATTTGTCTTATGACAGTGACCGTCTTCAGCGAGAAAGAGAGGAGGCTTTGGCAGATTTCAAACGTGGCAAAGCCCCTATATTAATAGCCACTTCTGTAGCGGCTAGAGGTCTGGACATTCCGGAGGTCAAGCATGTCATCAACTACGACCTGCCAAAAGGGGTAGATGAGTACGTCCATCGTATCGGCAGAACGGGTCGTTGTGGCAATCTAGGCAAGGCTACCAGCTTCTTTGACCAGGAGGCAGATGGAGACATTGCCAGAGATTTGGTCCGAGTGTTAGGAGAGGTGAGTTTTTCTTATTTCTTGTGATTTAAGTCTTTTGTTGGTAATGACTTTTTTGATGCACAGAATTCTGAGCACAGATATCACATCATGTTTCTTGGTAAAATATGAAGCTTTGTTAAAAAATATATTACAAAAAATGAAGATGTAAATTCTGGTAGTATTATCTTGATGTTGTCACATGAAGTGTTTACAATGTTGAATGCTGGCCCAAATTCTGGTTAAACATTTTGTTAATGTTGGAAAGTCAAATTGGCCCGTTGTATTTGGCATATATAAAAACACTGATCTTGCAGAAGAGGATTTTCTTCTTCATTCCCGTCTTTGGACTTTCTGGTCCATAGGTAGAAACCATCTCTCAGTGACCTCTACTTGACCTGCACACAGTGTGAATTTTGATGACTGATAAATACTGTCCAATGACCCTTTTTTATGTTTCTCGACAGTAGCAATTCATGCTGTAAACGATCTAAAATTTTGTACAGGAAAGTGAATTTTTAGAAGCAAAAAGTGTTGCAAAATATTTATTTTGGTGCAGAAACTTGAGGTTGAGGTTTTCAAACAAACCTCAATACACCTTTTTTATGATCACTGGAGCTCTCAGAATCACACAAACACCTGCAGCTTTGTCATGGTTGAAATTTTTAGGTCATTTAGGGTATTTTTGATAGTAATGAATTTATGAATGATTATGATTATTCAGAAATCAAACCAAAACCTTAATAATGGTTTCTCAGGATCTCTATCCAAGTATTAAGACAGTGTATTGTGTCAACTTCTTGCAGTATGATTTTACTGGAGAGTAACTGTATATGTTGTAGGCTAACCAAGAAGTGCCTGAATGGTTAGAGGAGTGTGCTCAGGGCTGTATGGGCAGTGGCTTCGGCAATGTAGGAGGGAAGTTCGCCTCCAGGGACGTCAGGGGCAACCGGGTGAGTGTGTTAGCACAGACATTGAATGCAAGAAGTCCATACCAGTCGAAACTTTGCTGGTGGAGTGTCTTCGCAAACATTGAATGCGTCCAGTACAAGCATGTAGACAGTTCAACCCCAGTGTATCAGCAGATATTTGAGTGCGTCTGCTTGAGTGTTCAAGTGCACCTCGTATGTATATCTACACAGTTCAGCATATTTATTTATTTGCTTCTTATTTTAACTGCATACTGAAAAATTCCAGTGTGCCCGAAGGTAGGCCACCAGTATTTTGAGGTTAACAGTGAATATTCCAAAATTTGTCTTGAACAGGTCAGTTGGTTGACTGTCAGCAGACATCGATTTTATCAAGTACAGTTACACTGTGTTCAATTGCTTTAATTGATTAATGAGTTGGTTGGTTCAGACAAATTCCCAGTATTGAGTAAACTTACATACAAGTGCTTCCATTTCCTCTTCACTTCAAATGGCTGAATCCATATTTGGTTATTTGGTTAGTTTTTCTCCTCTCTAATGAAATATCGTACGTAAGAAGTTGAAATGGAAGTGAGGTTGTCTCCACATGTCTAAGAATGAATGGATGATTGGGCTCACTGCAATGTCGCACATACTTGAGAGATAGAGGTGGCTTTTACATGGGCTCTGGATGGGAAGGATATTTCAAATTTATTTGTGAATAGCATTTATTTTTGAATTGCAAGACTTGTCTTATTCCATATATGTGGAATACACAGGTTATGTCATTTGCAAGGATATACATCCCTTGAGAGCAGATACCAGTACAACCATAGAATGCTGTTGGCATTTGCAAGTACCAATGTGATGGAATTCAAGCAACCACAGTGATTAATTGTGGTTAATCTTCCTGTGGAATTTCGCATATGTTTAACTACTTATGAATCATTCCAGTTTTTGTGCATTGGGAAACTGAACAGCACTTATGTCCATAACCCCATCTGCTTTAAAGGAGAAGAAAACATAAAAATGATATATATGAAATAAAAGTTCCTGAGCAACTTAATCGAAAAGAAGGAAATATTTTGCATTCCTAATGTATTTATTTGGGGATCAGTTTAATTCAGTGAATGGCCAGATTAGCACTAGTGAACTTGCTGAAGTTTGCATCTGTGATCGTTGTTGTGAGTAATGTTCATGTGATCTGTCCACAGTTTGGTAGCAAACCAGGTGACCAGGATTGGTTCGACAATGACACTGGTGGAGATGGCTTTGGTGGTGCTGCTGCAGGGGGAGATGAGGAGAGCTGGGACTAGCAGGGCTTAGTTATCCTTAGATGGACCAGCTTGGCGTACACCGAAAGTGAGGGGCCAACAGGAATTCCTGCATTGTTATGTCAGTCACACATGTGATCTGCAGCCTGAGTGGAGAAAAGGTCACTGATGGACTCCACTGTTGTCAGTCTCGCCCACATGCAGAGATGGCATCACTGCTTTCTGGGCCGAGCTGATTGGATAGGCCAATGTACAGACCTACATTATTTAGTTTCCTCGGTGGACAGTGATCAGCCAGGAATACTTACTTCTTCTTTCCAAGTTCTGGATGTTTGTTTGGTTCAGTTGAGAAAGTGTTTCGTTGACGTTTGTAGCATACTTAAGGGGAGACAACTCTGAGCTGTCGTGTTATGATTTTAAGATGAAGAAAAAAAAAATACCTTTATGTTAAAGCATTTGTCAATTTTATGGGTTGAAACTGAATGAAATGTTAACTTACTGATAGTCCTGCTCCCTGTTCTGTTTACCTCCTGTGGATTAGGGAATGAGCTACAATGCCATGAGTGAAGACAGACAGGCAGACAAAGTTGAAGGGCTGCAACGAAGTTCTGAAATGAGCAATACCAGAGATAAACCTGGAAAAGGCATGCAATCCCCAGCCTTGCTTGTTTTAATAGTATTTACATTTCTATCCACAAGTGCTAAGTGTGTGGAATAGTTGGTGCTATATTTGTGTATAAATATATACATCTGTATGCAGACCTGCGTAAGTGCACATCAGGTTTATAAAGTTTTTTGTTTTTTTTTAATGGAAGAGTTCCAATACGGTCATTCTTACTGGCCAGGTTTATCCGATCTATGTTGGGATTGATAAGCCGTCTATTCTGGACTATTTCCTCTGCCTCTTGATACAGATGTGCTGTTCTGTGCAAAATGTGTTTACCAGAAGAGAACAGGTTTGGATGCACTTCTTAGTTTTCGACAGTAATGTAAACACCAAGGTTGTATACTGTGGGTGTAGATGGGGTGCAGTGTAGCCATTATTTGAAGTCTGTATCTGTTTTATTCTTATCTGTAATTCCTACTGTATAAAACGATGTAAGGAGCCGGTTAGCTGTGATGCAGCAAATTGTTCAGCCATGCCATGAGTTAAGGATCTGTAAGCCAGGAGCAAAAACAGATGGCTCAGTCATGCCAGGAGTAAAGAGCATATAGTTCAATCATACCTGGAGTAAAGAGCATATAGTTCAGTCATACCTGGAGTAAAGAGCAGATAGTTCAGGCATGCCAGGAATAAAGAGTAGATAGTTCAGACATGACAGGAATGACGAGCAGATAGTTCAGCCATACCAGGAATGAAGAGCATTAGCCTACTACTGTGCTAGATAAAGCAACTTTGACAGGAGTTTTATATTGGCATAATATTAAATGCCAACCTGTCTCTTTGTGGGGATGGATTTGCAATCCTTCTTCATGTTGGCAGGGAGCTACGCCATTTGAGCGAGTTTTGCCAAACTGTGAACGACAAATTGGTGTACACGCAGAACTACATGTTTGTGGCTATGGAACTAAGGATTTGGCCACAGAAAGCATTCTGCCACCAACATTCACATATGTTGGAGATTCTAAACGGATCCAGCTTTGTACTTGTTGTGTTTCATTATTAACACCACTGGCTAGAACTGTGGTTTTGTCGACTTTGTAAGTAACTGTAATGTTTTTTCATCAAATCACCTGTTGCTTTGCGGTATTAAAAAAAATTTACATTTCACAAAGTGGTGTTAGTTTTTTTTATCTTCTTGCTGGGTATTGTCATGTAGACTCTTTCCTTCACCAAGATGTATGTATTTTTGCGCTGGAAATCAACGTCCGGCATCCTAGTAGTGACATTAGCTTTGAGTTCATATTTGACTTCTCAGGAGGTTTCCAAAATTAAGCCAAAAGTTTATGGCAGGCGTCTTGGACCGGTAGTTCAGTTAAATTAAACGTCGATTGACGCTTCCACAACACACTCTTTATCGTAACTGACACACCTGACCATCCACATCTTAACCATCTCTGATAAATAGTGAAGATGCGACAAGATGTTGATGCCAATGCATGACGGTTGTCCCGGGTACTTAATTGGCTGTTCTGCCACCGATGGAGCCTGGGCGAGAGACTGGAAGTATGAATTGCGGCAGTATTTGAGGATTTGATAGTTCAGTGTCACAATGACATTTAATGCAAGAACCTCCAAACCCGACTGAATTTTTCGGACCGGTTTGTTGCAAGTAGAATCTCGAAGAACATACCCTTGAAATCACTTACCCACAAGCTGCCCTGGTAACTTAGTCTGGTTCATGAGAATTACAGGGATATGAACTAGCTCTTCGTTTGTCCCGAAAAAATCAAATTATGGTCAGAGCAGAATTACCAATTTTCAGGGGTTCGAGTTCATAGCTGGTTTGTTACCGCTTAATCTTCAAATCAAGACTTGCAATGAAACTTCTGAGTGTTTTAGGTCACTTCTGTCTGATCATCAGAAGATAAAGCATGTTTGTCGGAAGGTCAATCACAACCTATTTTTTGTTCAAGTGGTCCAGACGGTTTACATGTATAGCTGAAGTAGGTGCTATGCGCAGAAAGTGTAATCACTAAGAACGATAGAATTTCGGGTTTCCTGCCGTTAAGCGGAATTAAGTCCAGCAGCGGAACCGTTTTAGGTACAGACAGAACAGCTGATCGAGTTTTGTTCGTGGCTTTTTGAAAGGCAGTTGTGGTGTTGTTAAGGATGCTTGCCTTTCACACGAAGCGCACATTCAAATCCAATCCTGAACATCATGAAGTTGTCTTAGAGATAAGACAGTCTTAACTACAAAACAATTTTCTGTGTTAAACTTGTGATTCGCCTAAAGGATTTTTATATCAGTACTAAGAGTTGTCGTCTTGACCTTATGGTGAAAAGGAAAATTTGCGTTCAAGTTCAAATCTAATGCCAGGATTAATAGCACGAGTTAAGACTAAGTTTGACATTATTAAAAGAAAACACATTTATACAACCTACACCTTAAATGAAAGAGCTATACAAACTGTGTGGAATACTTTTTTTGCACATTTTTAAAGGCTTCGTAAAAGAGACAAACTGTTTTAAGCATTGTCATTTTTTACAAAGTCCACCTATTCGGGGCACATAGAAAAGTTCGGCCATATTTTAGGCTTGTCCAATGAAAATCCTTCTTTCCTCCTCTTGAATATTCATTGTGGCGTCACTGCGCTTGTTTTACTCCTTCCCCCTTTTTTTAAAAAAGCCAACAGCCGTGTGGTATTTTCCACACTATGAAGCCTGTTGGTGCCGTGGCGTCAATACGTGACCTACAGCGGTGGGCATCATCATACGTACTTTACAGACAAACCTGAGTGCCATTCACACAAACGGAAGTTCGTTGTATACTAAAGACTGGTGGTTTTTTCCGATTATCCGGTTTCCTCCCCCCATGCCGTAAAGTGACTTACCTGCATATGCATGTGTAAATGACGGCTTACCTCTGTATAAATGTATAACTGACAACTTGTGTATGTATGTACAAATGACAACTTTCCTGTGTATGTATCTATACTGAACAAAAATAAAAATGCAACACTCAATATGTTGATAAAATTAACTGCGTTATCAAATTACTTTACATACCTTTTCTCACGAGGGCATGAAATGAACGCTGGCGAATGACTGATGGAAATGAACAACCGATGGTAGCCCTGAGGCAGATTAGGAAACAAGGGTGGGGTCAGTTTAGGAAATTCACACTCCAGAACGGTGTATGTCCGCTGTTTGCCTGCTGCAAAGCTACACATCGTCGACGCATAGACCTGATGAGATGCTCAGTTGTAACTTGAGGAATGTACTTCCACTACTGTGCCAGAACCACTCTCAACTCCGCGATGTTACCCAGAGCTGGAAGTCGCCGACGAATACGCCGGTCGAGGACATCCCACAGGTGCTCAATATGGGACAGACCAGATAAATACGCTGGTAAGCGCAGCACTTCAACGTTTTCGGCTAGCACAGATAGCTGGTCGCCTTTGTACGTTACCCCGCCTTCGTATAAGTGAAATATTCTTGAGTAGGGCGTTAAACAATAAGCATTCATTCATTTAAGTACGTTACCTTAGCGCCCAACACCGGTCCCATAGAAGTCCACGGTGAAAATTTCATTACAAATAATAACTCTAACCCTACCTTACATTTGGAATCAGCCGAATCCTTGAGTCAGTCGGAACGTAAACATGACAAAGATGGCACCGGTAATTCATCTTTCATCTGTAATCCAACCGTTTATAGTTTTGAACCGAGCTTTTCGAGCCAATTCCGCCATGTATGGAATTCCAACTTCCGGTAGATGATGAGCCGCGAAAATTTTTCCCACACTACACATACTCATGCAGTTTACAGAGTATGTGTACGATGGGATAAAATATTCGCGGAAGTTGGAAGTCAAGATATGGCGGCGTTGGCTCGAAAAACTCGGTTCAAAAGTTTAAACGGCTGGTTAACAGATGAGAGCTGATTTAGCTGTGCCATCTTTGTAACGTTCCGGCTGACTCCAGGAATCCGATGACTCCAAATGTAAGGTACGACTCGAGTTATTATTTGTAGTGAAATTTTCACTGCGGACTTCTATGGAACCTGTGCTGGGCGCTGCCGTAACATAGGTAGGCTACCAGCTAGCTTTGCTAGTTTTCGACCTGTAAAAATGCTCTGCATACAGCAGCAACACCGGAATTTGTCGAGCTGAAATGTTACCTCATGGCGCCGGACAAATGGGACGACTATTGGGCGCAGGATTTTATCACGGTATCTTACCGCATTCAAGTTGCCGTCGATGAAATCAAGTTGAGTGCGATGGCCATGGCTTATCCTCGCCCACACAAGTACCCCACCACTACCGTATAGCACCCTACGCCCCACGGCGGCGTCGGCATATGGCGCTCACCCTCCCGCCGCCAAACCGGCTGCCTCCATCGGCTCTGTGTAGCTGAAAACGGGATTCTTTTGAAAACATAACTCGCCGCCATCGTGCTGAAGGCCAATGAAAATGAATGTTAACCCACTCGCACCGAGTCATCAAACAGGGGTGAGTTCTATATCCTGGAGTGGTTCGCATATTCGATTCTCTTAGGCGATTCCGAACAGTTTGAGCGGAAATCCGGTTATTATGGAGCCGGACTGTTTCATTAGCTGTGGAAGTGGCTGGCCTGAAACGGTCGCGGGGGTGAAAGAGGCGAATGTGGCTGTCTTGGTCGGGGTTGTTACGCGCGGTCGGCGGGCATGTGGGCGATTAGCTGTCGTGCCGAATTCTTCATGACGTCTTCTGAGACGACGAATTGTTGATACAGTAAAGGTTAGGGCTCTGGCGACAGTTCTAAGGGTCATGCCAGCGTCGAGCATGGCGATGGCGCGCTCTCGTTGATTTTGTCGTATTTTGTGGTGTCTGTGGCATCGTGCCTTTTCACAGAACTTGTACTGTAAGGGTGGCCTTTCGTATACCTGAGAGTAAGGAGTGACTATGAAGACCTTACATATCACTTAATAATACAGATAGGGCCACACCAGTCTGACCTATCAACATGGTGAATAGGCGTGAAATCGACAATGTTGCTTTTGGCCATCCCTCGGTTCTAAATTGACAAAAGTCACAGCATTATCTTGTAAAATATTGCAAAAACGCGTTTATAGATTTGTTCAGTATATGTATATATTAAGTGACGAATTCTCTGTGTATGTATGTATAAGAGACGACTTTCCTGTGTATATATATATAAGTGAAATATTACGTGATTTACGCTGTACCAGTCTGCAGCATGGATAGTAAAACCTGAAGAGCGTCGACACCGTGATTATTGGCAAATGGTCAAAAGTAACTGCAAAAATCCGGCTTCTGATCACTTTACACCAATCTGGATTTTATTCTAACTCTTCATTATACGTATATATGGATGTAAAAGGTAACAACACGCCGTGTGGACGACCTGTAGCACCACAGTTTAAGCAGGAAAATGTGATAACAAATCCAGTAATGTAAATTACAATTGAAAAAGACACCACAGGCCTGGTATAACGCAAAATGCTGTCATCGCATTCAATAAACAATAGTACGAAAACGATAAAAGAGATGTCAGGTGTAGTGTCGTGTATGGTGTGTCGGCAATGAGAGTGATGTGCATGAACGGCAACACCAAATCTTGGGTTGTCCCATATAGTGTTTAAATTGACGTTAAATCCTAAATTAACACTTTCGTCTATGTATCGTATTGCAAAGCACTCACCTTGGCGCAAGAAACGGGACTGTCCATCTCTCCGGGCCGCGTGCTCGCGGCTGTTTGGCAGCTTTTATCTTCTTTATGTGGCATCTTTGAGCCAGCCGCTGTAAGAAGTCATCATTTTGTTGGACTCGCACAAATTCGGTAAGTTTTTTTTGCCTCGTCAGTGAAGTTCTGTGAATAGTAAATCACAACGCAATGGTGAAAAAAGGCAGTGGTTATCACAAGGCATTGGTTACCACAAGGTTGTGGCTATCACTACACCATGGTCTTTGTGATGCAATGGGTATCACAATACAGTGGTCATACAAGACCAATGAAAAAACACAAAATACTCGACGTTTAGCCTACATGTAGATGAAATTTAATATTCCGACTGCTCCATGAAAGACCCAGGGGGGCAAATGTTACAGACTAGTTCGCCGTGGCAGTTAGACCAATGTATCACGTTGACGGCATCGTGTAAGTGGAACCAGTAAGGTAACGACGGTTTCAACTACTTACCAGTTTGAGATTTTCATAGTGCATAACGTAGACTGGTAGTTCCTGATGTTTATCTATGTAGTCTTCCCAGTCTCTCACCTAGGTAAACCAGCTGCCATAGTCAACTGAAGAATGTCACATTTTAATGTGTTTTTTTTTTATACTGGTACATGTCATGTCATACATAATCCGGCCCTGGTTCGGGTAAATGTTATACTATGTGGGCAATCAATTGTTGACTTGTTTGATCGGATTTACAGTGAGAATGTCTTGTTTTATGTTTCCAAACAAAAAAAAAATACAAAAAATAAAAAAACCCAACTTTTTATTTTGACTGGCCACCAATGATCAGAAGCAGTATATAAGTGGAAGAATTTCGAACAACCGCGGAGATTCAAATGAATGCAAATGAATTACGAAGATAAAAGCAACTTGCCACTCCACTGAGAAGACAATTGCCCCTTGCGACTGATTTACCGAGATTGCAGTTCTTTGCCATTGAATTACCCAGGTTATAACACTTGACATTGAATTACTAAGACAATTATAGGCCATACCCACTGTATTATCAAGACAAAGAGTTCCTTGTCATTAATTTACCAAGCCGATAACGCCCTTTGTCATGAAGATACTCCTTACCGCTGTATTACCACAATAGCTCACTGCAGTTGAGTTACCAAGTTTATACATGTACACACTGCCAGTGCAATACAAAGACAATAGCCTCTTTTGCCACCGAATTAAAAAGATAGCAGTTCCGTGGCCCTGAATTACTGAGACAATGGCCACTTGCCAATGCAATGCCAAAACAGTAGCCCCATGTTAATGAATTACCAAGATAACAGCTCTTGTCATCGCATTGCCATTACCAAAAACAGACCCTTATTACCGGATTGGAGAGTTGCTGCACGACCAGGTGGGTGTTGAGAACCCGCGGAGAGCTCATGACATCCAGTACGTCCTGGTCCTGTATCTCCATCATCATGCTCATCTTGTTCTCCTTCATAAACTCCGTGCTCGACGACAACAGCATCTTCATGATTTTCCAGGTCCAGTTAGTCCCTGAAGCGCGACGTATGCAGAATTTTTAATTCATCACATTTTTATTGTGAAATTATTTATTTATTTATATATTTATTTATGTATCTATTTACTGTTTCATGCCGTACTCAAAAAAATTTGACTTACAAGGCGGCGGCCAGATTTATAAGTGGAGGGATCCGAGGTAAACCATACTATCACAGCAGACTCTTATTTATTTATTTCAATGGTGTTTCAAGCCGTACTCATAAAAATATATTTCACTCATAAGACGGCGGCCAGCATTATATAGTGAGAGGAAACCGGACAGGGCCTGAAGAATCCCACGGCGATACGCATGTTACTGGAAGTCCTTCCCACCTACGCCAGGAGGGCAAGTCATTATAAGCTATAGTTGAACTCACAGTGATAGTATTGGTGAAAGACACCTGGGTCAATCCTGTGCATTAGTGCGCTGACCCCTTGGGCCACGGAGGCCCCTCAGTAGATTCTTGAGAATCTCCCTATCGTCAAGGCACTGCATGTCGATGGAGTTTGAAACTAACCATCTGCTGGGTGAAGGAAGAGTGAACACGCCATTCGATCACATGGCCAGTGAGAGTCACAATAACTGATGGGTACTCGCGTCATTTTAATTGGTTGTGTACACAGTAACGAAGAATGTCGAATTTAAACTGGATGAAACAGAATGATGAGGAATAACTTGTTTTACGTTCCGATTTATTAACTGTTTTATCCTTCTATCTTTTATAAGTTGAACTGACTCCGTGTTAAAGGTTTAGTACATTTTATGTTTATAAATTTTACATGGTTGCCATTGTGATCTAAATTTTATTAACACCAGACATTGTGTTATAACAATCAGCTACGATCACAAGCTATATTGCATATTTCCATAATCCTGTCTGTGAAGAGAACGCTGGTGATGTGCTGAGGTCTATATCTTGACTGAATTGTCGCATCCAACCAACACGATTTTCATCGGAGGCAGAGGGGATTGCTCATTTAAAATGTCGGCGCTGTCTACTGTAGTTCACCATACAAGAACAACCAGAAGTAAAAATAGCCACGGGAATAAGTATGCCAATATATGCTTTATTCTATCTCCAAAATACCAAAAGAAATGAGCGAAGGGTGAAACTAGAGGAACCCGAGGTAAATAACACAAATAAGCCCATTTCATTTACAGTGTTTCTAAACGTATTTCTTGTGCATGCCCGTTGCTATATATCTGTCTACGCACCACGTGCGATCCTCAGGTTGCTTTAAGACTTTCATAAAATAAGATGTGCTTACCGCATTTTGGATATCCACAAATGTAGATATCGTCCGGCCTACCCTTGAAGTTCTTCCAGCATGCCATATGGGCCATTATGGGCAATGGTGTGACGTTGTAGTTGAAAAACTTGATGGTGTTTCCTGCCAGATCTGTATGATAAATCTTATACTTTACTCTGGCAACCATGGCTGTTTCTGTGGAACAAGGTTGAATATACATAAGGCTAAAGGATAGAGAGTAAAATCAGAGCATCGACGACAGTGTGATAGTTGGCAAGTGGTCGCGCATAACCAGTTTACCTCGGTAAGGGTTTTATTCTAAATTTATTACAAATGCATAAAAAGTAGCCACCAACAAGTTCCTTAGAACCATGGCTTAATCGGAATTAGGTAAAGAAAGTCTAAAGTCGAAGTTAATGCACATGGCTATCTTGAACATTTGGGCCATGAAGAGATTTCGTAGATTAGTCAGACAAGAATATTAAAAGTTCATCTGTAGAGTCGCCGAACTAAGGTTTCAAGGTTTGTTGCGGACAAACCTTGCCATCCTTTCTATGCAGCAATGGACAACAGGATAAAGGTGAAAGGTGACGTACACTCTACAAAATTCAACCAGTTGTTTCAAATGGTGGATATAAAATTGGCAAATAGATAGTAACGAGCAAAAAGGACACAAGACACATTAAGCTCTCTGACTACGCCGGAACTGGTTTGCAGTTCTTATATTTAAAAACATTACTGAATATACATTGTCCGGAAATTAAAGGAAACACAAGAATACACAGTAAACCAATAAACGAATCTGAATAGGCAGTAACGAAAACTGATTCTATCAAACCCACAAACCAAACTAACATAACAAATGCTGACAAAGGTACTAAAGAAAAAGATTCTAAAACATTTCACGAGTCTAAGATCTCGAAAACCGATCCAAACTATGGATAATCTCATCAACACTTCTGCTTTCTCAGCTGTAACGCCATTAAAAACATCATATTGCATGTCCCTTAAACCAAGGCTAAATTTTATGGTTTGAAATGTTCTTGTTGAGGTAGATTTATACAGAGTGCCGTAGTTACGAAATTCAGCCCTTAACTTCGAATCTATAAAATAAATGATTATGGTTAAATGCGGCTAGGGTAATATTTTAGCCCTATCGTGAGTGACAACATGTAATTTGTTGAAGGGATGAGCAAAACAAGTGTAAATTTAGCCTGTTTGTCAAGTGAAAGATCCACATTCATCCGCAGGGTGAACTGATTTCACCTACTCACCTTTCCAGGTGATCATGACATGTGATTAGCATTAAATAACCTCATTAAATTAGCATTAAATAGTTCTCACCATTCATGACATTATAGCAGGCTTATATGTGAGGAGGCTTTTAGGCCGTTTCTGGCATACTTTAATCGGAGTGATATAAATCGGAGTCACGTGTTCCCGTGCTTCTCAGGTGATTTTAATTTAAATTTCAGAGTAGTATTCCAGGATGACGTTTGTCAACAGAGGCCGGCATGTTCAATTACGCGGCACATAATTTATCCGCCATAATCATGGGCCTGCAAGCCTCACATGGAAGATCTGAGAGTAAAGATTTTTCCCAAAGGTTGCTTACACAAGTGAATTTCAAGCTGTTTCAAAAACACGTCATTCCCAGCTGTTATACGCTGCAGCGCTTTTGAGTTACTTGTTTGCATTATGAGCACAACTACAAAGACAGACTGACACACTAAAGGAGCAATGCAGTCACACCAGTTTTAGCAACGTAGGCATAATAATTCAATATGTTTGCTTTTTTATTGGTGACGCTTTCGTATGTGTTGTATAAAGGTGGGAGTGTGTCAGTGAAACAGATGACTGCTTCAAAAAATTGCTTGGCTATCTTCCACCTTAGTCTGCTCTCAACATTGGTTGTTATTAACTGATATGCACATTTTTCTTCAGTTTCTCCTTTGCACATCTAATAGGAGATGTAGCGTAATTATATGCTGTTTTTTTGTAGCTTCGAATAACTGCGTCTGCATTTCGAGCGTGTAAAAAGTTTTTCGAGTGTAGTTTACCTGTCGGATTATGAGTTATGATTCTACTTGGTATACTTTCATTAGGAGCGCTCGTAATAAACGTGGAAATGACATAGCACCACACATCAGTGGCTTGGATCTAGAGTTGCCCAGCCCCATTTCGAAAGTATTTCCCTATATTTGTCCCAGTTCGCATGCTGAGAGTGCCAAAGATGTCATTTGAACTTTTCCGGCACTGCCAAAAAAGAATGTAATTTTACAGCACAAAGTGATCTAAATGGAAGAGTGAATTCAAGTGTAAAGATAATGCCGCAATTTTTGGTGTAAGTTTACACTCTATTCCTGTAGGATTATAAGATATGGTGCAAATGTTCATCACACCTGTATACTTACAAATGTGTTGCCTATAAGTCCAGTGTAATTCCTCACGTAAAACACGTGTTACTAAACAGGTGAATATGCGGTAAATATACAGTTAACTTTGTCTCAACAGTAAACGTGTAAATATACAGCAGAAATTACTGGTTACAAAATTACCAGAACTTTCTACTGTAAAACTACACCATTTGTTTTTACATTTTGACGTAATTTAAAATTTACATGAACAGGGCAATGGTCACTGCAAAAATTAAAAAGAGTACCGAAAATGAGAACAACATGGTTGCTAAAGATGATAGGATGAAGAAAAGTGTTTGACACGGGCCTTGTTGGTCCAGTTATCAACTGGCTTATTCCAAGAGAATTATAAATATCTCGTAGAAAGTGGTTGTTAATTAAGTTAATCAATACGTTTTCATAGAAATCTCCTGCAATTGAAATATCTTCTCTCTATTCTTTGCGACGACATATTCCAAATTGGCAACTATAGATTGCCACTTCTCAAATAACGTTTTTGGTGAAAGATACACTACACACAGTGGTGAACTTAATTTACCGTGCATTTCTGTCCAAATGTCTGCCAAATTTCTGGAGTCATACTTAGTTAGTCTCATCACCGCGACATTAAGAGAAACCTAAACACAATACCTGGTCGCGGCCTGTACGAAATGGCCCACAGAATCCAGGCAGAAGCATCTCAGAATTGTCAATATATGTGTAAGACGGGTTTCAGTAATAACTATAATGTCGGATCCAGACTGGCATAAAGCCACGTATATTCAGATGAACAACTGAAAACTCCTTACTTGTGGAAGTGATAGGTCCCTAATTACTCTCGATGTTATCAATTTTTAACAACAGAACGGTGATAATGAGTAAAAGCTGTAACTGACAAACCTATAGGTGGCAAGTTGCACGTCCACAAGATGGACATAAGATGACAAAAAATTCAAGTTTAACAGAATATTTCTAATATCGAATATCTGCCGAATTCGCCCATATAAACAGCTGCATGTAACTTTACCGCTGGCCTGACGTTATGTTATTACCAGTTAGGCCTACCTAACGGAGTATTGGAAATTTTGTGTGTAAGAACGCTATGTTCACCTGTTACTACTAAAATTTATCTCTTTGATAATATTAGATTTATTTATTTATTTCATTGATGTTTTACGCCGTACTCAAGAATATTTCACTTATACAAGTCAAATTACGGTGGGAGGAAACCAACATGAACTGGTCTTGAACTCACAGCGACCGCATTGATGGAAGGCTTCAAGGTAATTGCGCTGCGCTAGCACGCTAACCAACTGAGCCACGCAGGCCCCGATAATATTAGAGTCAAAACCTTTCGGAAATATACCTTCCCAGCACACAAATGAAATAAACATGTACAAGAGACGAACAGAAATATATACATGAATTAAAAACTAAGCACGGTGTCATGACTGGGCAAGTGGCAAGTGAGAACTACCCTAATTCTTTTAATTTTTTGAGCAGGTTTTACGGCATTACCCTAGGGGGTTGCCCGTAAGGCCGCTAGGGTGTGAAATGATAGAATCTGTAATCCTTCCCAATGAGTGGGGATCAAGATTGGCAAATACATTCTTTGTAGAATGTAGAAAAGATGGTCGAAGTATGCCACTGAATAAATATTGAACAAAAACATCATCAACAGCATGGCGGACAACAGAAGTCTATGAAAATCTGCAGGAGAAATATCAGGGAAAAAAGCCACATCTCCACTAGATCTGAACATCAAAAACTGTGATGATTAACGGTGGGGAAACCAAGAAGTTAGCAAAGCGTAGAAGCGGTAAAAACAGTGTCCGGGAAGAACCCAACACCATGGAAAGAGAATCTTCTCGAATTAAAGGCACCAAAAAGTAACAACGTTGACAGGAACAACAACAACACTCCAAACAACAGAACGAAGTGGGTGGTAAGCCAGTGCCTGTTGTGCCAACATCGGATTTGTCAGGACAAGCAAGAGAGGTACTAGTATACCCTGACTTAATGATTCATAATCTTTACTCCCCAGCTACCCATTCACAATCATATGGCCGCCAACACCTGCACAAACCCACCCAGCTCCCGGCGTAGGATTAATTGGCACGCTGGAGAGGGCAGAGAGCAGAGACTTATTCGTACTGGAAAACAAATTGGGAGTCTTGACAACATAAAATCAGATGTGGCAAGTGTTCAGGACACATTCGTTAAACTTGAAGCTGAAATGATTAAAATGACGACAAGTTTCAAAGACCTTGAAGTGTGAGCATGAGCGATATGTTTGATTATATTAGAAAATAGAACAGAGAAACAAAAAGACAGGTAAAATCTATAAAGGAAGAACTGCGTGGATTGAGGAATTTTGCGAACTGAGAACGAGCAATTGAGAAGTGAAATTAATGCAGTCGGGCAAAGCACTTTATATCAAGAGGCCCGATCTATGCGTGACAACCTAATGTTCCATGGAACAGGACAGGATGGTGAAATCCTGAAGTGGCAGTTCAAACATCCATAGAGACAAATCTTAAGATAGAGGGAAAATTGAGTTTTGAGAGGTTATACCGAATTGGACGGTCTCGCAAATGAACATTCACGGCTCCCACCAATTGTGGCAAAATTTTCACGCTTAAAAGACAGGAAAAGCGTAAGGCACGCAGCTTTTGAATGAACAATCCGACAGAAATTGTGAACAAAGGACGCTTTCTTTGCCACACAATGCGACAGACAAAGCAAGACGGCCAAATGGCACGGGTCGTGGTTGGCAAGCTCTGTGTCAAGCTAATATAGGATTAGTAACATGTATAAAAATGTCCTTAACGAAAGGGGTTAAAGAAGTAAAACCCGAGTGTAAATGTACACAGTGGTTCATTATAAGTAAGGACATGCTTGATACGAAAAAGGATCTACATTTTTCGGACTGAGATGTCAGTTGACATGCACTAATCCACACTTATCTAAAAGATACACTTACACTGGCAAACAAATCACAGGTCTTGTTCCCTAATATAAAGGGGCACATTTCTGTAGTCCTTGTTGGATGCATGAGAACCCTGC
Source organism: Acanthopleura granulata (assembly GCA_016165875.1). Taxonomy (NCBI): domain Eukaryota; kingdom Metazoa; phylum Mollusca; class Polyplacophora; order Chitonida; family Chitonidae; genus Acanthopleura; species Acanthopleura granulata. The sequence continues at coordinate 17,815,176 of JABBOT010000007.1, forward strand.
ACATTGAATTTCATTATCACACTTTTTCTAACTGGTGCATAGTTAGCTGAAGAAAGCCTTCTGCCTGTTACATATTTGAACTGAGAGAACAGGCTTTTAACAAGAAGACCATTTATACGAGAGAGCACTAAAAAATAGTCTGGGTGATTTTATAGAAAGTCCTCAACCAAACAATCGATTCCAAACACACATATGTGGAGTCTGCCAAGCTAGGAATTTAGTCTGTTTACTTGAATTTGGGTTAAAATTGGGCTCTCCTCTCGCAATTTTACATAGCCAATCCTCAAAATATTGATAACCTGTCACTATAGACTTTACATGATCACTCTCACTGCTCAGTGATTTGCTCTTACCATTTTCAAAAAGCTGACTACATGCTCGGAGAAATCTGTAAGTTTCATAAGCTGAGTCAGAGTCTGTATTGTTTTCTTGAGCATATGAATACAATTCTGACAAAAACAGCTTCTTGCTGCATTATTTTCGAAGGCTTAACATTCAACCGTGTCCATGAATCTCTATTGATATAAATTTGCTGTAAATCAGGGACAAATCTTAACTGTCCTTGCTCAAGCCTCATGTCCTCACGCTTTTTGCAAGTTTTGTATCTGTTCCCAACTCACATTACTGTTGTTGTGTGTGAAGTTTTTGGAACCTTGTTCTAGTGAGGAGTGAAGTGCACTAACCATGTTTTTTAATTGGTGTGATGGGCAGATGATCCAGTAGGAAATGCAATTGCTTTCAAATGAGCTTTGGAAGAAGGGCTTAATGGACATATCGTAGACATTGTTTGGGGTTTTATAACCAAATACACCTTTCGTAGACATCATGGTTTTTATGGCTGCAATATTTTCACTAGCCCCTTCACATAGTAAGCATCTGATGTTGAAACCATAGGCACGGAAAACACGCTTAGGTTTAAGCACGCATCCGATTATGAATTTGTGTTCAAGTCTATGCACGCAGGAAAAGTAATGACAAATAACATCAAAATCTGAGGTCAAGCCCTGCCACACAAACTGAAGTATGTATTTTGCTGCTGTGGGCTCAGCGTCGGGTTTCTGACTGTCTGGGGTAAAAATATCGTTCACATAAGGGAAATCTTCTGCTGTAATTGCAAGTCGAATGAATTCATTTGAATTTTTTTGAATTCCACATGATTTTGTTAATGACTGACTTCGTCAAAAATCAAAACCCCTTCTCCGCAGGGAACTTTTTCACATTTGTCTTTTTTTCTCCTGTCTGAATTTCTGATATTGTTCAGCTTGGCCCTGTATATAACTGTGATGGAAATCAGGCCTGTCCAAAAACTTTGATGTTTTGCTTTGCAGGGAACGAATTCAGGGGAGTTTTTCAGTATTTGAAAACTTTGTAAGGCATTGTAAGCTGCTGGGCTTCTGCAATAAACTGCTAAGGCTGCTCTGTAAGTCACTGAGCTCCACCTGTTTGTCTTCTTCCCAGAGTTATTTTCAGACTGATCCTAGAAGTATTTCACACTGTACTTCTTATGTTTAAACTGTCCCAAATGATCTTCAACATCTCCTTTTGCTCACCAGAGGTAGAGTTCAAAACTTCCTCAAGGTCCTCCCCGTGGTCTCGATTAATTGACTCCACTATATCTTGCACTTCTGAGGACTGCTCTTTATTTAACGTCCGTTCTTTTGTGTTTAATACAGCCTCCAGTTTCCATACCTTCTCATATGCATACTGCCTGGCTTTCTTTAAGCGACGAAGCTTCTTGCTCACTGGTGTCTCATTTTCTGAAGATATAATTGCTTGTGATCAATCTCCTTTGAAATTTCTTACTTGGTGTTTCATTTTTTTTTCACAGTCTAGATCTTAACAAATATTTTGTCAAGTACTTGCAATGTAAACACGTGGTTGTCTTACCTTTCTCCTTATTTTTTGACACACACTAGAGCAAACACTCTTTAGACATATATCTGCTGAATGGGATATGTGTGGAAACATTTGAAGGCGAAATATCCACGTACTCTTGCTTGATGCCAGGACGGAGAACTAATCTTTCTGTATCCACAAACTTCCCAATATCCAGCTCATTATCACTTGGCTGATAGCAACAACAAGCTGACAAAACAAACCATTCACAATACAATTACTGTCCATATCCAAGGTGATATGAATCGGTTCAACTCCCTGGCCATAGGTCCCAAGCAGATCTGAACGAGTGATTACCAGCAGCAGATTTCCAGATGAATTGCTTTTAACCTGTCAATTAAAACATAATTTCATGAAGTTCTTCTATTTCCATTTTCTGGTTTCCTATCTCAATATTTATTTAGTGGTGTTAGAGTGTAACACCTATAGTGTTAGAGAATACATTTAAATAAAATGGCTGCTATAAGGTTTACAGCAGGATGTCACAGCTGTATAGCCCTTGCAAGCTGGATAACCTGAAGGCAGCTGACAATATAAGACTTGTCAATTAAGCACTAAGGATGAGAGGCTTAACAAAATTACAGGCTTTTTATGGAAGTATGAATAGCGGGCATTTGTAAAAGCTCTCCTAACATTGTTTGGCACTGGAGTAAAAGGATAAAACAATCATCAAATGATTAAACGCTCTTTTCCCTGCACCAGTTTCAACATTAGGCTTGTAACTCTCAAATGATGGAAGTTTGAAAGCTTTTTATTTATTAAATATCATAGGTCAAATTTAAAAAAACAATATGCATATAGTGCGTCTGACATCATAATATCAGGCCTGCAAATAACATTATGTGGCTGACAAACTTAAAAACCAATTCAACTGAACTAGTGCTTTGATAATTACCCTATGAAGTTTGTCAGGCACAACTTAGTCTGTACCTCACAGGATTAGGATTTGATGTCTAACAGTAAATTTGTCAGGCTGCACACTTGCAGGCTAGTCATCTACCTTTATATATATACCTTTCGTATATATGTCATGGCTCAGTTGGTTAGTACGCTAGCACATTGTAATGGCCCAGAAGCCTCCTCAACCAATGCGGTCACCATGAGTTCAAGTCCATCTCATTCTGGCTTTCTCTCTGGCCATATGTGGAGAGGTCCTTCAGCAACCTGCGGATGGTCGTGGATTTCCCCCGGGCTCAGCCCCGGTTTCCTCCAACCATGATGCTGACTACTGTCGTATAAGTGAAATATGCTTGAGTACGACGTAAAACAACAATCAAATAAATAAATAAATATGTATGTGATGACTTGGTTTATTGACCAAAAACATAGCTGACATTCAAATATGCATATAGACAACCACTCAATACTTGTATTTTGACTCAGTTATTGATGAATACTTGTATTTTATTAATTAATGTTTAACTCATAATAAATTAACTGCTTCTTTGTGTAAGGTCAATTCATACCTTACCCATTTTGGGGCAAGTCACCGTGTACCACAGTTATCTTGTACCACAATGGCTGAATCTAAATGTACTTATCTTATAATGCTGGGTACAGAAAAACTTTTTGGGGTTAATGTATTTTCGCAACATATTGTGGATTATAAAATGTTTCAAGAAAAATCAAGAGTGTTACAGTTACTAGTAAATTAAACTTAGCCACCCATAGTTACAAGTGTTAAATATCTACAGTAACAGTTGACTGCTATAACTTTTCAACCAGTCACAAACAGAATTTAAGGACAGAATGTCATAGATAGCAATACTAGAAATGGATAAATATAATGATATTGAGATACGAGAAGATATTGGTATCAGGTTATCTGGGGCCAATTTAGCTAGGTACGAAGTGACGTGAAAATACCACCTTACAAAGATGAACAAATTTACACTTTCTTGAACAATTAACAGGTGTGAAAACATCACGTTTGTTACCTCGTATGACAAAATCCGGAATTCGGGTGCAGTTTTCAACGTGTAAATTGCTGATTCCAGAGGAGATGCAATAATTTCAAATTTTTTGTCACTCTTAGTTCATGTCGAAACCCAGGATGGATTGCTGGTCTGTTTGGCTGCAGACTTCACCTCCGATCAACACTGCACCTGCACATTCCTGGTTTGTTTCTGCTGAGGAACTGTTTTTGCTCCAGTTTCGTCTGTCGTCGTTGACAATGTCACGGTGGAACACTCACGATGGACCGTCCAGGTCAGTCTCACAAGGAAACTGGCACTTCACACCAACTTCTGTTGTCTTGTGCTACAGATTACCATCGGACGACCACGTCACGAAGATTTTACCTTCTTTTTTTCGTCTGTACTAAGATTTTGAATAGAGATATCTAGTTTTCGTGAGATTGGTACAAACTCCAGAGAATGTAGATGTTGATGTTTAATCCTGCCAGATCTTCAATGCTAGCTTTATACTCTGCTATCTGAGCACCTCTTTGGACAACTTGCTCCTGCAGTGGATCAACAATTTCACATGACTGTTTATTTGCGACGTTATATCGGAAATCACTTTAAAACCAGGGATTTCATAGCATCATTTACTTGTGTTTGAATAATGTTTTTCAAATGACCTGCTGTTTGAATAATGTTTTTCAAATGACTTCTGATTTGCGGCACTAGAAGGGTTTCTGTGAACACATGTCTTACCTATCTGCAGAAGCGATGTGTGCCACAGAATTGCGCCTTTTCAGGTTGTGATGAGCATCGGAATCACTATGTTTACGCTTCTTAGTATCTTTGCTGCTGGTCGTAGGCTGGGCGAGACGCTGTTTCGGGGCTATTTCTAAGGTATTAGTGAGCTCATGAAATTCACGTGCATTTTCCATGTCAGTGGCTGACAGGTTTGCAGTAGTGACGTGATGGGGACTGTCTCATGATGATGTTGTTGTTCAAGGACCGGTATGCTCTAGCTTTGTGCCATTAAAAAGAATTCATCATTCAACTTTGAATGTGCGACTAATGATAAGTATCACTACAGGAAGCAAAAAGTAAAGCTTGAGGACTTCTTGAGGATTCTTGCAAGCATCTTGTCATCGCTTCGCAGTATCGTTCTGTGTCTTTGTTTCCCTCGTCGGTCAGTGAAGCAATAGTACTTTGTTACGATGATGGCCTTAACCGGTATACAGAGGTAATGGAATTGACAACGATACACAGGGATCTACATATGGTGGTCAAGGGTAACCCCTAGCACTGCCTATGATCGAATATTATTGAGTACGGCCTAAAACACAACAAATCAAATAAATAAAGAGATAAATCAATTCAGTCGAGGCCCCGATCTTTATTTTTGTTTTTTTTTTTGATACTTTTTTTTTCGCCATGTCACTTTTACGGGTCCGTATTATAGTATGTAATGTACTTCAGACTGTAAAGCAGGATGGAACAAGCAGTTAAGTGTTGATACTTACTATACAGGTTATGGTTCCTCTGTGAGATCCTGTCTAATCGGCCGACTCTTTCACGTATACGACCTGCAAGTCTTTTGATAGAAATGAAAGCCAGCAAAGAATCATGTGACATTATTTTCATGTATTTATAGACAACCCGAAATGCAAAGCAGTCGATTCTAACAGGTTATGTAGCTATATCCTTTTGTTCATTAATTTTGTATGCAAATAATCCCCCATGCATGACGTATTCATGTAAGCGTGACATATAAATGTAATCATCAACCTTAATCTTGGATAATATGACGCACGGCTCATAACTGTGCCAAGGTAATGTTATTATGCCTTATTAATTATTGATATATTTATTTATTTATTTATTTATTTGATTGGTGTTTTACGCCGTACTCAAGAATATTTTACTTATACGACGGCGGCCAGCATTATGGTGGGAGGAAACCGGGCAGAGCCTGGGGGAATCCCACGACCGTCCGCAGGTTGCTGGCAGGCCTGAGAGCAAGCCAGCATGAGCTGCTCTTGAACTCACAGCGACCGCATTGGTGGGAGGATTCGGGTCATTGTACTGTGATTGCACTAACCGACTGAGCCACGGAGGCCCCCCTTATAAATTAGACTCTGTCACTGCACACACTACCAGGACATACACCAGACACTGCATTATACGATTTCAGTATTACTAACTTGAACTCTATGCAAATAAAATGGTAGTAAAGGTACAAGTCAGAGTTGCATGTTTAGGGTGCTTGCTCGAAGTCTGTGGCTGTCCTTCCCAGTCAAAAGTTAGAGAGCCCACTTGTATCAAAGGAATCGACCGAAATCGAACAGAAACATATACATGTGGAAAAGCTAAATCGGTCGTGGAGAAAATGTACGAAAGTATCGCAGCTGTGAGTTCGAACATGGGAACGTGTGCCAGCAACCTGATTATGGTCGCGAATTTCGCCTGAGCTCTGTCCGGGTTCCTCCCACCCTAATGCTGGTCGCCGTCACTGGATATAGTTTTTATTCAGGGCGACACAGAAACACAAGTCAGACTGCGCTAACTGATAGTAGGATAAGATATCATGGAACATCTTTGTTCGGGTAAGTTTCATAAGTACAAATCAAATGACAGTTTCTGCTGGTGAAAGTAAAATTCTGGAAAAAGACATGTTAATTGCAAGCATTAACAAAGTTTTTAAAGGACCTGAAGAATAGGAAGTCATCATCGTGCCTGACGGCTGAACTTTATTATTTATTTTGGGGGTAAATAAATCAAATATTATCTCGACTGGCTCAATATATTTTCAGTAAACTCTAGAATACTTTCGAAAACTCAGCACAGACATCTGTTACGGTTTCATTACCTCAAACCTCTGATGCTATAGGTGGACTCCTACAACGTCGACCACAAAACCGATGGAAAGTGTGCGTCATTGCACTTAGAGGTACGGTATAAAAATAATCCCTATGTAAATCAATACGCTTTTACCAGATTTATTGCAGAAAAGAAAAACATAATAGAATACTGATTCCATATCAATGAGTGGTACACTGCACCAAGACAGGGAAGTCATGCCGTCATGCAGTTATGTTTAGTGTCTTCTCTTGGGAGCTGCTGTGATTGGTTGAATGGTTGGTGTTTATCGACCTTTCTCGTGTTTAATTTTAATCTTACCGGTATATGACTTCTGTCAGGTTTATTGTAGGAGGAAACCAGGGTGGTCGATGTTAATCACTGACCTGATAGACGAAGCTAGTCAGTGCCTTTAAAGTATAGTGCCATCGACGATTCGAACATCCGACCTCGTTGATCAAGGGTCTGAGAGACTCAGCGAGTCAGCCCCTTGATATCTTATGACAACGAGGTGCTTTGTGAACATATGACTGTTAGGACCGCCACACTACAAGGATAATATGGAACGAATCGTATTATGAAAAGGCCATATGTAGGCAGGGCGGCCAGCAACCTCTGAATGATAGTATATGTTTATTCCGGGCGCTGTCCGATTCCCTCCCAAGCTGAAATATTATAGAAATCCCAGAAAGATAAATCCAAAATTTTTACAGGGGAGGAAATGAGAACATTGATAATATCAGGTAAACATGTTCTAAAGCGTTAGAAAGGAACCCTTACAAACAGATGGGAAATCGTCCCCCCTATGTTGCAGGAGTGTGGTGTATTTTTGTTTTCGTGCAAAAAGGAGAGAACATGTACTTATACATGAAGTACAATTACCATGCAACATAGCCTTGAAAAATTGGGGCGGTGATATTCATAATTTTTATTTTAACAGCAGGCAAAAGTAAGGTCAAATACAGATTTCGCTACTTTAAGGCCATCTGCTGAGGGGATTCCCATCATGATAAAATTATGATTAGGTGCACCTAAATCATTTGTGAGCCTTTGATGTGAAGATTGAGAGTTCTAATCTATAGCGAAGTATCATCTTGGTTCACACAATTATATTTTTGATAAATCTAAAAGTATGAATATTTTCTAGGGAATCTGCATATTCGCCATAATAGTTCGTGGTCTGTCAGCAACTTGCGGATGGTCGTGGGTTTCCCTCGCGCTCTACTCGGTTTCCTCCCACCAGAAACATTTTTGAGTACGGCGATCAAACAACAACCAAATAAATAACTAAATACATCAAATAATTGAATGAAATCAAACACTCTTGAGGTTGGTGCAGTCTGTTATAGAGCATATAAAATATCCAGAAGCTGTGCAGAACTTATATATCTTTCAAGACGATATAGGCTATGCTGATTAGAGAGTTCTAACCAACATCGCAGTGAACCTCTAGGGTACTTAAACACCAAAGCTTATAGAGCCTATGTATGTTTATCAACAAAATGCATCATACGTTTTATCTCCTTCCACAGTCTCAAAGCGAGGCTGCCTTGATGAATATACTTCTGAAAAACATTCCCCTGATCCAATCTTAATTGGCAATTTTGGAAACTTTGGCAACTTATAATTAAGCTGTTAGTAAACTAATTGGTTTTGCTTGAGGGAGGTTTCTGCTGAACATATATATGCCTAATGCACTGCAATTCAAGACATATCCATGCGCAGCGAGCTTCAGAGGATTTCTTCGAGTAAAGTGTAGCGGGAAGATTGTCGTTCTCACACACTTTCACCTCAGCAAAAGCTTGAAGCCACCAGAAAAACAAATCGCATTTTCTTCGGAGAAAGTCATTTGTGATCAGGCATTGTATCCTTCAGTCCTTAAGTATCATTTTAAATGGCCTTTATGGAAGAGATCTCTAATTAGCTAGCCTTAATGTGTAATGCTAAGGTTACTTTTTATCGTTCTATTTTGATTTACAATTCTTAAACATTCATCGCCAAAGTTTTTTTCCTACCGTGATCCTTATGAAAACATTTCTGTATAAACACGTTGTCTTTCAATGAGCAAGCTTATGTCTGAAGAAAGTTCTTACAATAATTTTTTTAGAACTGAGATATTTTTGGTGTTTCAGTCAAATGAAGACCACTGGACTTTTGTCTCTGCTGACTATAGTGTTGGCGGGTTGTATGGATGAGGCCGGTAATCACAGCATTTTCTGTTTCTATGTCTTTATCGCTACGCACAAATGCAAAGTCAGCTCTATAGTTTATTTCTTTATTCATTTGATTGGTGTTTTACGGTGGTGTATTATGGTGGGAGGAAAGCGAGCAGAGACCAGGGGAAACCCACCACCATCTGCAGGTTGCTGGCGGACCGAATTTTCCGATTCGTTTTAACGGAATTTAGTGTTTGAGAGAAATAGTATTTGAAGTTGATGGTTTGGAAGAACTAAGTCATGCAACAAAAACTGAAAGCCTATAACAATATGGCGTGAGGAGAATTTGTTTTATGACATACGTATCTTTATGTAATATACAATTAAAGTAAAAATTTTACTGACTGTCCCATAAAATCAAGATTTTATATGTTTATTTTAATTTCATTTCTACAAGTAACTCGCGGATGGAAATCTGAATGTTATCACAATATTGTGTGCACACAATTTTATTTCATTTTGGCCTATCACGGAAGAAAAACTAGGATTTATCGTAATATTTGGTGAGGACAAATTTGTTTCAACATCTTATCGGAATCTAATCGGCCTTCAAGGCAGTCTTCGAGAAATATCACATTTCTGTATAAAACATGTGTGATGATAGTTTAGTTTATTTGCAGACTGGCGATTCGCTTTGGAGAAGGCCTACATAGATTTTGATGAAGCCCGGGCCAGCAGGAATGTCACTCTTGTGGGTCAGTTTTTCAGTAAGGACGCAAAGATAGTGGGTGACGGCAATGCGATAGTGACTGGTCGAGATGGTTAGTATTTATTTGTTTATTTCTGTATTTATTTGATTGGTGTTTTACGCCGTACTGAAGAATATTTCACTTATACGACGGCGGCCATCATTATGGTGAGTGGAAAGCGGGCAGAGTCCGGCGGAAACCCACGATCATCAGCAGGTTGCTGGCAGACCTTCTCACGTACGACCAGAGAGGAAGCTAGAATGGGCCGGACTTGAACTCACAGCGACCGCATTTTGGTGGGAGGCTTTCTGGGTCATTGCGCTGCGATAGCGCGCTAACCAACTGAGCTACGCAGGCCCCCGGTTAGTATATATAATTTTCCTCTACACTATATACATTTACTTTGATTACCACCCTTCCAAAGAATTTGGAACATATATACTATAGAGAAAAAAGCTCTTCCTCTTCAGTGACGTGCCGAAGGCCGGTGATATAAGCCAGGCACTTTGATTGTCTCCACACTTAAAATTGACCACCGTCGTATAGGTGAAAATTTATTGAGTCACATTTGATTCTTATTTCCAAGAACTCCCAAGTTCCCGTGCCCCCATTTATGTCAGTCTATTATGTTAACATTATTTATTCATTTTCAGTTAAATTGTGTACAATTTTGTGTATGGTATATTGTGTATGGCAAATGTGTCTTAGGCTTTAAAGCCTCAAGACGTTTTGCATTGTTATATTAAGAAAGAACAATTTTGTCAAATACAGTTTTAAATACAATTTACGGTGCACTGCGGAACCCGATGACCAGTTGTTCGATTTGTTGATTTGGTACTTTTGATCTAAAATTATGCTAAGCTACTCTAGCCGCCCCCACTGTTCGTGCCGGGGAGAAAGCGTGGCTGACCAGTTTTACCCACTGTTGAATAAAAGGTATGAAAATCAACGAGTGGAAAAACTGGTATGAAGGAAAATAGAACTTTCTTAGATCACGGGTACTATGAGGAAATTCTGTCGACTGACTGGTTCAACGAGGCGAGAAAAAAAGACGGTATTTGCTAAATTTACTTCGCACATGCCCTCAGTAACTTTAAGTATTGTTCTTCTTCTTGTGCCATGTTTGTGTGGAGAAGTTTTTGTTACATCTTCTTTTGTCAATCTAGTACGGATTCATTACAAACTCGTGTAGACCTGCTCTCAATGAGTTCCTTTCTGAGCGTCTTTCAGCGAACAGCGTATGGCTTATATAGTTTCAAAGCCGACGTCCCAGAAAACTGAGAATTTCATCTGGAATTGCAGAGATATGTAAATATAAAACATCAAGGTGTTTAAACTGTTTCTTCTTATGTGTACATATTTTAGTGTAGGGATATACGACATAAGCTTAAACATGTCCACTGAGACGATTTGAGAGTCTGTGTATAGTTGCATGTATCTATAATGCTAACCTTATACCATTTTCCACTTAATCAGCGGTAGAGACTATGCTGACCAGACACTTTCAAGGTGACATGAGAATAGTACTGAAGTTTGAGAAGCTGTTGTCGTGGAATGACTTGGGGGCTGCGGCAGAGGACTCGGCTGTTATTCTCAACCCTGAGCTGGAAGGCCGCAAGATTGACCACACAAGGTGACCACTTTACGCTCAGATCTTTACCGGCTAACGAACTACATTTGTTTATATATTTATTTGATTTGTGTTTTATGTGGTACTGAAGAATATTTCACTTTGACGAAGGCAGTCAGCGTTATCGTGGGAGGAAAGCGGGTAGATTTCCCGGAAAACCCACCACCATCCGCATGCTGCTGGCGGACCTTCCCATGCACGTACGGCCAAAGAGGAGCCAGTCTAGGTTGGACTTGAACTCACAGCGACAGTATTGGTTAGAGATTTCTGGGCCATTGCGCTGTGTTAACGCGTACTACAATACTCTACTCATTAGTAAAATATCGTACCCAAAAGAAAAAATCGTGCACGTGCATAAATGAGTATCGCACACATAGGTAAATATCGTACACATACATGTAAGTAAATATAAAACTGAGGCATGAGTAGCGGGCATTGTTATTGCCATTTCATTTTAATATTTCCTTGAAATGTCTAATTCACACTTTTGGTCAATGTCGTGTGCAGACAATCCATCCATGAACCAGTTTGACATGGAGTTTTCCGCAGGTGCCAATCAACTTCGAGGAAGCTATATAATGTAGAGAGAAAGTCCAAGTTTCTTAGTGATTATATGGCCGTAGATGAAGTCGAAAGGCTAATTTGTTTCTTTCTTTCAGGGGTGTCAGGGTGTTTGTGATGGAAGATGGCGAGCCAAAGATTTCTTTGGCCGTCTTCAACTCCGATCCAGATAGCGACTAATTCTCATTGGGCGCTGATCTCGAGGCCGAACAACATTGACGGTTCAGAATTTGGATTCCGCTCGTTGGAGGCCTATCATGCTGCACCTGTATCGTGGTTACAAGCTATTGTTCACTTTTGTTGCCTACGCAGAAGTTTGAGAAATGGATTGATGTGTTTAACTGTGTTCAGACGTGTTGTATTGGTCATCTTACCGGTAATAAATGTGTGTTTTCTTAAGTTTTTACGTTGTTCTTAACATTGTTTCAGTCATATGACAACGAGTTCCTAACATGTATATATATTGTGTGTCTTCTTGTGGCAGGGCGAGTCCATGCCGCCAATGTGCTGCCGAAACTGGAGCATTATACTGAAGACACCAGACATGACACCCGATGCAGTCACATTATACATGATACCGGGACAGTCAGTCCTGTTTCTGTGTTTTAAACTCTTACTGCTGAGAGCCGAGCGAGGAAGCAATAAGCACCACTTTTTAAAGTCCTTTGGTACGGCCTTTAACACCAAATATATAAATAAACAGATTCACAGCAAGGGCGTAGCGATCGAAATGAATGTCATCTCTACACCTTGTACCTAAATGATAAATATCGTGAACGATTTCTGGTCTCCCGGCTGACCGGTTTCTCACTGACCTGTCTCCCCGCTTGGAACTGGTGAAACATGTAAAGGTAAGAGAAACGTTTCAGAAAAGTCAGGAATTGTTATCTATAAATTGTCGAGCAATTTCATGTCAACACAGCCATAGATTGGGAGTTGTCTGGGAGTTGTCAAAATAATGAGATGTGCTCTCAGGATTCGAGTGGAATTAGCCCAGCCGAGCTCTTCTGTGGGTCGCAATCAGCTCTTAATGAGTAAGGTCACATGTTTCAGTCCGCCTCTGGTCCGTTACCTGGAGGCATGTTTTCATTTGCTCTTTGTTTGGATCAATTTGCTCTACCTTAAACATAGCTGTCATGTGAAGCACTCTGGAGAACAACACAAAAGTATTAATGGAATAAAGGTATATATGAATACAACTGTTCACAAAGAATGTAAACGCGGTCTTGAATGTTAGATATTGAAATAGGAATTCTACTTAATTATGCCAATGAAAATGAAACAAATTTACCTTCAGACTGCTATCTTTTCACGTTTAAACATTATCTATTCTAATGAAGTTGATATGTATTGTACATATAGCCTACAGGTGAATGTCACTCACTCTCTAACGATTGACTATCATAGTACAGTACAAGCATGTCGTCCAAACAAAAGGCGCAGACATATGAACGTTCACCTAGCACCATAGATGTGGGATACGTCCCCAGGATCACATCGCAAATGAAATTATTTGCTCAAGACCAGTTGGAATTATTCCCCTGCGATCCCCACATCGAATTACTTTATATTATGTCTCATGTACGTTTCTCTTTCCCTTATTCAATAAAAGAATGCCACGTGGAGTTCAGTAATTCCTAATGTTGCATGCATTTTGTACTGAGATGGGTGTGTCATGGTCCCAGCATAGCTTCCACATTCACCGCTCTGAATCGTTACATGTGCTAACGTGGAACTCGGTCATGTCGCCTGCGCTGTCCCCAAAGTGTCCATGCTGTAGTCGAAGAAAAGTGGTATTTGGGGACCTTTAAGTAATGAAGGATCCATATCACTTTATTTTGGGGGAATAACAAAGACAACAGAGTCGGAATTAACATGGGCGTAACCGACGTATCGACTCAGATAGCATCCGAATTTTGGAAACCTCCATTTTTGAAATCACTTGACTCTCTTGCTGGGCTTGACACAGTTGCTCTTGGTAAAATTCTCAAGATAATTGTTATAGTTACTTGTGTCCATTAATGAAACAAAAAGTAAAGTTAAGACTCAAAAAACTTCGAAATCTTCTTGGTCTCCATCCAAAATTCGGACGATGCCGAATGAAGCCAACATCGAAAACGGCAGTTCGCTAAGTTTTTTGAGCTTTTCGTGGGTATATTTAGGATAATTGTGACGTTATGGTCTCTGTTACACCTGCAAAATGAGGTGATGGGAATTTAGAAATGCTTTAAGATCAACACCGGGCTAAACCGGCCTATATCACGCATAACATAACGCTTGTAACGTTATTTATACATGTACTCCCAAAATAAATTGTCCGATAGAATATCTGCAGGAAAATAACTGCATAACTTTTATGACGTAAATATTAGATATGTCTTAGAAAGAGACTATCATCCGCAGGTTGCTGGCGGACCTTCTCACGTACGCCCCGGGAGGAAGCCAACATGAGCTGGACTGAACTCACAGCGACCGCATTGGTGGGAGGCTTCTGGGTCATTGCTCTGCCAACTGGGCCACGGAGGCCTCCTCAATTCAGTCAGGATATATATATATATATATATATATATATATATATATATATATATATATATATATATGTATATATATACACGTAAGCCTGCTGTTTTACACTGCTTTATTTCGTGATAAACTGTTGCTTCATAGCTTACAGGGAAATGATATCAAAGGAAGGTAACATTTATTCATTTATTTGATTGTTGTTTAACACTACACTACAACATATTTAAGGAAGGTAATAAATGTTTAAAATGTTAGTGCAATGATACGATAACAATGGTGTACACTGCCACCTAGGTTAATGTAAAAACTTGTTTCATGCATGAGGAATATTGTACAGGGAGTAACAACAGTATAGGGAAAGACTTAGCTAAACTGCTGGACAATTACAATTCACGGGTTAGCAAGAAAGTGTAATGTGTGAGATAAGTAAGCCTACATTGCTTTCCAAAACGGTACATTACTGAAGATTTCACAGGTATCAGGGGCCTATCAGGTATCCCAAGAAATTAAAAATAATTTGTTCCTATACAAATATAAGGCGGGTCAGTGCGGTCTCGGAAAACAGGGATTCCACATTTAGTCACGCAGGCCCTGGGAAACTCAGTTATGGGTGGATATTAGTTCTGAGCGATATTACGTCCTATTTACCTTGTGCAAAGGACCCGGTTCGCCCACATATAAGAAGGGAGTTTTGCTCAGGCAGGTTTAATCAACCTGCTGACAACGACAGACGATCTGACGAATAAGGAGTGGGCTTTCCTGTTACACGGTTATGACATGTATACAAGAGATGTTGCCGATTAATTAGGCCAGCTACCAACCACCCCACCCTTCACACACTCCTTCCAAAAAAAAAAATTCTTACAGCCATTGGTTTACAGTGTTTCCCGATTGACTAATGAGTATTTTGTTGCGTCCAGTCAAACTGGACAAGAGAGAGTTTTCTGCTTCTGGTCTATACCTTTGTGTGCTGCGATGCCACTGCCTGTGATGCTTAAGTCCCGCAGCATAGTTGAGGCCCATAACTTTATTATAACCATAGCACGTGTCAAGTTCAATCGGGCTGAAACCGTGGACACCACATATCTTTTACGACACACAGCATTCATAGATAGTGAACAAGATATGATCCATTAAATGGAAATTTGTTGACTATAAGATAAATAAATAAATGGTTCACGCTGTGTTTTCAATAGACCTGATTGAAGTTTTATTTAAGTGAAAAATTGTTGCTCTTGGGGGTTAAACAAGTATCAAAGAAATATTAAAGCTGTTATCCAAAAGCATTACCGGTGCCCAAGCTGTTACGTAATTTCCATTTCTCGTACTTTGATGCAAACTTCATGGCAATAAAATGAAGAAAACAAAGTGATAAAACTGAAAAAGAATACCTTGGATTTGAACCCCTGAATGGCATGTATTATATACAATGGGCCTAGTACTAAAGCCTGCAGGGAAGACAACTTTGATCTCTTGCTCATAGCCGATAACAAGACAAAAAGCCTATAAACTCTTCTTGACAGTCTATATGAGTTTCTTGTTCGGAATTCAATTCTTTGTAATATGACATATGGCAATGTCACTTTGATTACCATGCAATACACCCACATAATCATGACATTTCAGTTTAGTAATCATTTCCTTTCTCCCCTTTCCCACTTCGCACCTAATAAATTAACGGGGTGGGGGTCACCCTGATCAAAATGAATAGCTTTAACTCTAATAACTGTACCAGCGTGAGCTGCTTTATGCAATGCATTAATAGCCTGTTTAACATTTTTAATTGCAACACGGTTATTGACAGGGTCAACATTCGGTTGATAAAGGTCTGTTTTCAGATCATTTAAGTGAATTCGTTTCAATGTGGCAACTTCTTTAAAATGTTTCTGTATTATCAATTTACACGATTCTTTACTCACCCCATAAATGAATCAATCTGTCATTATCTTAACTGCTAAGATATCTGTCAAACTCGTTTTGAATACTGTTCACAAGGTCATTCTTATCTAGGACATATTGCATTTCCAATAAAGATGGCCCCAAGTAATAACATTGTCAAAACAAACATCATTATAACAGGAGTGATGAGGAAAAGCGGTTCGCATATCGGCTTATATGACATAGGGTACTGTTAAAGAGGGCAAACAAAATCTGTCTAAAAGACATGCAATCTGACCCATTGATCAACAATAACAAAGTTTGTCAGAATTTACTTCACGAAGTATATCATTTATACCAAACTCATTTCATTAGCACCATCTGTTCTCGAGTTTGACCACCAAGGCTTTTATTTGTGCCATATGACCACATACAATCTCCGGGAATATATAAGCCCTTAGTTTCATTACAGTTCTGAAAGAAAATAGTTCTGATAAAAATATGATCAGGTGAACCGAGATCATTTGTGCGCCTTTGATGTCAAGATGAAGAGTTCTAATCTATCGCAAAGTATTATGTTGGTTCAAGCAATCACATTTTTCTAAATCGAAAAGTATGAACATTTTCTAGGGTCTCTGGAACTGCATGTTCACCGTAATAGTTCGTGGGGTTTTGATCGTTGCTCCTCACATTAGAGCGATAAACCGTGCGGCTATGAATGCTGCTGGCAATAGAGCTCAGGGGTTCAATCCCTAGTAATGTGTACAATTTTTTTGCAAAATGAGATAAGGGAAAAATAATTAAAGCAGTCAAGAGACAAGTCTAATTTGCTTACATTTTAGAAAGCTACATATTATATATGTTTCTAACTATAATGAATATACATGGTTGATATATTGCACATACATATCCAATGAAAGCCCAATTTAGCCAAGGATATATAAATGGTGTCCACGTTATCAATCGGTTTCAGTGTGCAATGCGTTATGTGTCAACATATCGAATAACTACTGTTCATGGGGAGAACATCATCTTACAATAGAGTGTAATCAAACACTCTTTAGGTTGGTACAGTCTGATATAGAGCATATAAAATACCCAGAAGCTGTGCAGAACTTGTATATCTTTCAAAACGAGAAAGGTTATTAGATAAGAGAGTTCTAACCCACATCATAGTGAGCCTCTTAAACACTTCAACACCAAAGCTTATAGAGCCTGTGTATGTTTATCAACAAAATGCATCATACGTTTTATCTCCTTCCACAGTCTCAAAGCGAGGCTGTCTTGATGAATATACATCTGAAAACCATTCTCTTGAGCCAATCTAATTTGGCAATCTTGGAAACTTTGGCAACTTATAATTGAACTGTTAGTAAACTAATTGGTTTTGCTTGAGGCGGGTTTCTGCTGAGCATATATATGCCTAATGCCCTGCAATTCAAAGACATATCCATGCGCAGCGAGCTTCAGAGGAATTCTTCGAGTAAAGTGTAGCGGGAAGATTGTCGTTCTCACATACTTTCAATTCAGCAAAAGCTTGAAGCCACCAGAAAAACAAATCGCATTTTCTTCAGGGAAGGTCATTTGTGATCAGGCATTGTATCCTTCAGTCCTTAAGTATCATTTTAAATGACCTTTATGGAAGAAATCTCTAATTAGCTAGCCTTAATGTGTAATGTTAAGTTTACTTTTTATCGTTCTATTTTGATTTACAATTTTTAAACATTCATCGCCAAAGTTTTTTTTCTACCGTGATCTATATGAAAACATTTCTGTATAAATACGTTGTCTTTCAATGAGCAAGCTTATGTCTGAAGAAAGTTCTTACAATAATATTTTTAGAACTGAGATATTTTTGGTGTTTCAGTAAAATGAAGACCACTGGACTTTTGTCTCTGCTGACTATAGTGTTGGCGGGTTGTATGGATGAGGCCGGTAATCACAGCACTTTCTATTTCTATCTCTTTATCGCTACGCACAAATGCAAAGCCTGATCTATAGTTTATTTCTTTATTTATTTGATTGGTGTTTTACGCCGTACTTAATAATAATTCATTTACACGACGGCGGCCTGCATTGTGGTGGGAGGAAACCGAGCAGGGCTCGGTGGAAACCCACCACCATGGTTACTGACGGACCGAATTTTCCGATTGGTTTTAAAGGAATTTAGTGTTTGAGAGAAATAGTATTTGTAGTTGATGGTTTGCAAGAAGTAAGTCACGCAACAAAAACTGAAAGCCATAACAATAATGACATGCGGACAATTTGTTTTATGACATACGTATCTTTATGAAATATACAATTAAAGTAAAAATTGAATGACTGTTCCATAAAATCAAGATTTTATATATTTATTTTAATTTCATTTCTAAAAGTAACTCGCGGACGGAAATCTGAATGTTATCACAATATTGTGTGCACACAATTTTATTTCATTTTGGCCTATCACGGAAGAAAAACTAGAAGTTATCGTAATATTTGGTGAAGACAAATTTGTTTCAACATCTTATCGGAACCTAATCGACCTTCAAGGCAATCTTCGAGAAATATCAATTTTCTGTAAAAAGCATGTGTGATGATAGTTTAGTTTATTTGCAGACTGGCGATTCGCTTTGGAGAAGGCCTACATAGATTTTGATGAAGCCCGGGCCAGCAGGAATGTCACTCTTGTGGGTCAGTTTTTCAGTAAGGACGCAAAGATAGTGGGTGACGGCAATGCGATAGTGACTGGTCGAGATGGTTAGTATTTATTTATTTATTTCTGTATTTATTTGATTGGTGTTTTACGCCGTACTGAAGAATATTTCACTTATACGACGGCGGCCATCATTATGGTGAGTGGAAAGCGGGCAGAGCCCGGCGGAAACCCACGATCATCAGCAGGTTGCTGGCAGACCTTCTCACGTACGACCGGAGAGGAATCCAGAATGGGCCGGACTTGAACTCACAGCGACCGCATTTTGGTGGGAGGCTTTCTGGGTCATTGCGCTGCGATAGCGCGCTAACCAACTGAGCTACGCAGGCCCCCGGTTAGTATATATAATCTTCCTCTACACTACATACATTTACTTTGATTACCACCCTTCCAAAGAACTTGGAACATATATACTATAGAGATAAAAGCTCTTCCTCATCAGTGACGTGCCGAAGGCCGGTGGTATAAGCCAAGCACTTTGATTGTCTTCACACTTAAAACTGACCACCGTCGTATAGGTGAAAATTTATTGAGTCATACTTGATTCTTATTTCCAAGAACTCCCAAGTTTCCCGTGCCCCCATTTATGTCAGTCTATTATGTTAACATTATTTATTCATTTTCAGTTAAATTGTGTACAATTTTGTGTATGGTACATTGTGTATGGCAAATGTGTCTTAGGCTTTAAAGCCTCAAGACGTTTTGCATTGTTATATTAAGAAAGAACAATTTTGTCAAATACAGTTTTAAATACAATTTACGGTGCACTGCGGAACCCGATGACCAGTTGTTCGATTTGTTGATTTGGTACTTCTGATCTAAAATTATGCTAAGCTACTCTAGCCGCGCCCACTGTTCGTGCCGGGCAGAAAGTGTGGCTGACCAGTTTTACCCACTGTTGAATAAAAGGTATGAAAATCAACGAGTGGAAAAACTGATATGAAGGAAAATAGAACTTTCTTAGATCTTGGGTACTATGAGGATATCCTGTCGACTGACTGGTTCAACAAGGGGAGAAAAAAAGACGGTCTGTGCTAAATTTACTTCGCACATGCCCTCAGTAACTTTAAGTATTATTCTTCTTCTTGTGCCATGTTTGTGTGGAGAAGTTTTTGTTACATCTTCTTTTGTCAATCTAGTACGGATTCATTACAAACTCGTGTAGACCTGCTTACAATGAGTTCCTTTCTGAGCGTCTTTCAGCGAACAGCGTATGGCTTATATAGTTTCAAAGCAGACGTCCCAGAAAACTGAGAATTTCATCTGGAATTGCAGAGATATGTAAATATAAAACATGAAGGTGTTTAAACTTTTTACAGTGTAAGGATATACATGTATATATATACGACATAAGCTTAAACATGTCCACTGAGACGATTTGAGAGTCTGTGTATAGTTGCATTTATCTATAATGTTAACCATATACCATTTTCCACTTAATCAGCGGTAGAGACTATGCTGACCAGACACTTTCAAGGTGACATGAGAATAGTGCTGAAGTTTGAGAAGCTGTTGTCGTGGAATGACTTGGGGGCTGCGGCAGAGGACTCGGCTGTTATTCTCAACCCTGAGCTGGAAGGGCGCAAGATTGACCACACAAGGTGACCACTTTACGCTCAGATCTTTACCGGCTAACGAACTACATTTGTTTATATATTTATTTGATTTGTGTTTTATGTGGTACTGAAGAATATTTCACTTTGACGAAGGTAGTCAGCGTTATCGTGGGAGGAAAGCGGGTAGATTTCCCGGAAAACCCACCACCATCCGCATGCTGCTGGCGGACCTTCCCATGCACGTACGGCCAAAGAGGAGCCAGTCTAGGTTGGACTTGAACTCACAGCGACCGTATTGGTTAGAGATTTCTGGACCATTGCGCTGTGTTAACGCGTACTACATTGAAGAACGAAGGATTTCGATATTGTGGAAAGCATAGTCGGTTTTTTCATTGATTTGTGACGTGAAATAAAGACTCTGATTGGTGCAAATGTTTGACCCTCCCAACCACAGATGGGTGGACTGAAAGGAGCTCGTTTTTTATTTTATGGGTTCAGTTCGGAGGCAAAGTATAGGGAGCTGCTCGCATATTTGACTTTAACCAGATTCAGTAAACTGTCCCATACGCAAGTAAATAACGTACCCAAAGGCAAGTATCGTGCACATAAGTAAATATCGAAGACATACTTAACGTGAATATTGCACAGGTACAAAACTAAGCACGTTCGTGTAAGAAAATACTCTACACATTAGTAAAATATCGTACCCAGAAGAAAAAATCGTGCACGTGCATAAATAAGTATCGTAAGTATTTTTACATGTAAATAAAAACAAAACTGAGGCGTGGGTAGAGGGTATTGCTATTGGCATTTTATTTCAATACTTCCTTGAAATGTCTAATTCACACTTTTGGTCAATGTCGTGTGCAGACATTCCATCTATGAACCAGTTTGACATGGAGTTTTCCGCGGGTGCCAACCAACTTCCAGGAAGCTGTAAAATGTAGAGAGAAAGTCCAAGTTTCTTAGTGAGGATATGGTCGTAGATGAAGCCGAAAGCCTAATTTGTTTCTTTCTTTCAGGGGTGTCAGGGTGTTTGTGATGGAAGATGGCGAGCCAAAGATTTCTTTGGCCGTCTTCAACTCCGATCCAGATAGCGACTAATTCTCATTGGGCGCTGATCTCGAGGCCGAACAACATTGACGGTTCAGAATTTGGCTCGTTGGATTCCGCTCGTTGGAGGCCTATTATGCTGCACCTGTATCGTGGTTACAAACTATTGCTCACTTTTGTTGCCTACGCAGAAGTTTGAGAAATGGATTGTTGTGTTTAACAGTGTTCAAACTTGTTGTCCTGGTCATCTTACCGGTAATAAATGTGTGTTTTCTTAAGTTTTTACGTTGTTCTTAACATTGTTTCAGTCATATGACAACGAGTTCTTAGCATGTATATGTATTGTGTGTCTTCTTGTGGCAGGGCGAGTCCATGCCGCCAATGTGCTGCCGCCACTGGGATATTATACTGAAGACACCAGACATGACACCCGATGCAGTCACATTATACATGATACCCTGACAGCCAGTCCTGTTTCTGTGTTTTAAACTCTTACTGCTGAGAGCCGAGCGAGGAAGCAATAAGCACCACTTTTTAAACTCCTTTGGTACGGCCTTTAACACCAAACATATAAATAAACAGGTTCACAGCAAGGGCGTAGCGATCGAAATGAATGTCATCTCTACACCTTGTACCTAAATGATAAATATCGTGAACGATTTCTGGTTGACGGGTCTCCCGGCTGACCGGTTTCTCACTGACCTGTCTCCCCGCTTGGAACTGGCGAAACATGTAAAGGTAAGAGAAACGTTTCAGAAAAGACAGGAATTGTTATCTATAAATTGTCGAGCAATTTCATGTCAACACAGCCATAGATTGGGAGTTGTCTGGGAGTTGTCAAAATAATGAGATGTGCTCTCAGGATTCGAGTGGAATTAGCCCAGCCGAGCTCTTCTGTGGGTCGCAATCAGCTCTTAATGAGTAAGGTCACATGTTTCAGTCCGCCTCTGGAGAACAACACAAAAGTATTAATGGAATAAAGGTATGTATGAATACAGCTGTTGACAAAGAATGTAAACGCGGCCTTGAATGTTAGATATTGAAATATAAGAATTTCTACTTAATTATGCCAATGAAAATGAAACAAATTTACCTTCAGACTCCTATCTTTTCACGTTTAAACATTATCTATTCTAATGAAATTGATATGTATTGTACATATAGCCTACAGGTGAATGTCACTCACTCTCTAATGATTGACTATCATAGTACAGTACAAGCATGTCGTCCTAACAAAAGGCGCAGACATATGAACGTTCACCTAGCACCATAGATGTGGGATACGTCCCCAGGATCACATCGCAAATGATATTGTTTGCTCAACACCACTTGGAAATTCTCTCCTGCGATCCCCACATCGAATTACTTTATATTATGTCTCATGTACGTTTCTCTTTCCCTTATTCAATAAAAGAATGCCACGTGGAGTTCAGTAATTCCTAATGTTGCATGCATTTTGTTCTGAGATGGGTGTGTCATGGTCCCAGCATAGCTTCCATATTCACCGCTCTGAATCGTTACATGTGCTAACGTGGAACTCGGTCATGTCGCCTGCGCTGTCCCCAAAGTGTGCATGCTGTAGTCGAAGAAAAGTGGTATTTGGGGACCTTTAAGTAATGAAGGATCCATATCACTTTATTTTGGGGGAATAACAAACAGGGTCGGAATTAACATGGGCGTAACCGATGTATCCACTCAGATAGCATCCGAATTTTGGAAACCGCCATTTTTAAATCACTTGACTCCCTTGCTGGGCTTGACACGACTGCTTTTGGTAAAATTCTCCAGATAATTGTTATAGTTACTTATGTCCATTAATGAAACAAAAAGTAAAGTTATGACTCCACAAAACTCGAAATCTTCTTGGTCTCCATCCAAAATTCGGACCATGCCGAGTGAAGCCAACATCGAAAACGGCGAATCGCTAAGTTTTTTGAGTTTTCCATTGGTACATTTATGATAATTGTGACGTTATGGTCTCTATTACACCTGCAAAATGAGGTGATGGGAATTGAGGAATACTTTAAGATCAACACGGGACTAAACCGGCCTATATCACGCATAACATAACGCTTGTAACGCCAAATAAGCCACGGAGGCCTCCTCAATTCAGACCTCAATACCCCCACACACGCAATAAGTATACACGTAAGCCTGCTGTCTGACAGTGTTATCAACTGTTGCTTCATAGCTTACAGGGAAATGATATCAAAGGAAGTTAACATTTATTCATTTATTTGATTGTTGTTTAACACTACACTGCAGCACATTTAAGGAAGGTAATAAATACTTAAAATGTTAAATGATACCATAACACGGATGTACACTGACACGTACGCTAATGTAAAAACTTGTTTCATGCATGAGGAATATTGTACAGGGAGTAACAACAGTGTAGGGAAAGACTGAGCTAAACTGCTGGACAATTACAAGTCACGGGTTAGCAGGAAAGTGTAATGTGTGAGATAAGTAAGCCTACATTGCTTTCCAAAACGGTACATTACTGAAGATTTCACAGGTATCAGGGGCCTATCAGGTATCCCAAGAAATTAAAAATAATTTGTTCCTATACAAATATAAGGCGGGTCAGTGCGGTCTCGGAAAACAGGGATTCCACATTTAGTCACGCAGGCCCTGGGAAACTCAGTTATGGGTGGATATTAGTTCTGAGCGATATTACGTCCTATTTACCTTGTGCAAAGGACCCGGTTCGCCCACATATAAGAAGGGAGTTTTGCTCAGGCAGGTTTAATCAACCTTCTGACAACGAAAGGCGATCTGACGAATAAGGAGTGCGCTTTCCTGTTCCACGGTTATGACATGTATACAAGAGATGTTGCCGATGAATTAGGCCAGCTACCAACCACCCCACCCTTCACACACTCCTTCAAAAAAAAAAATTCTTACAGCCATTGGTTTACAGTGTTTTCCGATTGACTAATGAGCATTTTGTTGCGTCCAGTCAAACTGGACAAGAGGGAGTTTTCTGCTTTGGTCTATACCTTTGTGTGCTGCGATGCCACTGCCTGTGATGCTTAAGTCCCGCAGCATAGTTGAGGCCCATAACTTTATTATAACCATAGCACGTGTCAAGTTCAATCGGGCTGAAACCGTGGACACCACATATCTTTTACGACACACAGCATTCATAGATAGTGAACAAGATATGATCCATTAAATGAAAATTTGTTGAGTATAGGATAAATAAATAAATGGTTCACGCTGTGTTTTCAATAGACCTGATTGAAGTTTTATTTAAGTGAAAAATTGTTGCTCTTGGGGTTAAAGAAGTATCAAAAACAACTTTGCCGGTGTCCAAACAGTTTATATCAGTTTCTTGTTCGGAATTCAATTCTTTGTAATATGACATATGGCAATGTCACTTTGATTACCATGCAATACACCCACATAATCATGACATTTCATTTTAGTAATCATTTCCTTTCTCCCCCTTCCCACTTCGCACCTAATAAATTAACGGGGTGGCGGTCACCCTGATCAAAATGAATAGCTTTAACTCTAATAACTGTACCAGCGTGAGCTGCTTTATGCAATGCATTAATAGCCTGTTTAACATTTTTAATTGCAACACGGTTATTGACAGGGTCAACATTCGGTTGATAAAGGTCTGTTTTAAGATCATTTAAGTGAGTTCGTTTCAATGTGGCAACTTCTTTACAATGTTTCTGTATTATCAATTTACATGGTTCTTTAAACTCATCCCATAAATGAATCAAACTGTTATTATCATAACTGCTAAATATCTGTCAACTGTAAATACTGTTCACAAGATCGTTCTTACCTAAGATACATTGCATTTCCAATAAAGCCCCAAGTAATAACATTGTCAAAACAAACATCATTATAACAGGAATGATGAGGAAAAGCGGTTCACATATCGGCTTATATGACATAGGGTACTGTTAAAGAGGGTATATAAAAGTTGTCTAAAAGACATGCAACATGACCCATTGATCAAGAATAACAAAGTTTGTCAAAGTTTACTTCACGAAATATATCACATATACCAAACACATGTTTTAAATTATTCATTTCATTAGCATCTGTTCTCGAGTTTGACCACCAAGGCTTTGACTTGTGCCACATACCTTCTCCGGGAATATATAAGCCCTTAGTTTCATTACAGTTCTGAAAGAAAATAGTTTTTATAAAAATATGATTATGTGAACCGAAATCATTTGTGCGCCTTTGATGTCAAGATGAAGAGTTCTAATCTATCGCGAAGTATCATGTTGGTTCAAGCAATCACATTTTTGTCAATCGAAAACTATGAATATTTTCTAAAGTATCTTGAATTGCATATTCACCATAATAGTTCGTGGGTTTTTGATCGTTGTTCCACATATTACAGCTGTAACCGGTGCAGCTATGAACGCTGCTGGCATTAGAGCTCAGGGGTTCAATCCCTAGCAAAGTGGAGATTTTTTTCGTAAAATGAGATAAGGGAAAAATAATTAAAGCAGTCAAGAGACAAGTAAAATTTGTTTACATTTTGGAAAGGAACATATTATATATGTTTCTAACTATAATGAATATGCATGGTTGATATATTGCACATACATATCCAATGAAAGCCCAATATAGCCAAAGATAAATAAGTGGTGTCCACGTTATGAAACGGTTTCAGTGTGCAATGCGTTATGTGTCAACATATCGAATAGCTACTGTGCATGTGGAGAGTTGACCCCCGTGGCTCAGCCGGTTAACGCGCTATCGCAGCACAATGACTGTGATTTCGAGCTAATGCTGGCCTCCTCTCCGCACCTAAGTGAGAAGGTCAGCCAAGAGCCTGCGTATAGTCGTGGGTTTCTCCAGGGCTCTGCCCGGTTTCCTCCCACAATAATGGTGGCCACCGTCATAAAAGTGAAATATTCTTGAGTAAGGCGTAAAACACCAATCAAATAAATAAATAAATACATCAAATAAATATCACCTTACAATAGAGTGCAATCAAACACACTTGAGGTTGGTACAGTGTCTTACAGAGCATATAAAATACCCAGAAGCTATGCAGAACTTATATATCTTTCAAAACGAAATAGACTATGCTGATTAGAGAGTTTGAGCTCATAGAGTCTATGTATTTTCTCAACAAAATTCATCATATTTTTGATCTCCTTCCACAGTCTCAAGGCGAGCCTGTCTTGATGAATATACTTCTGAAAAACATTCCCCTGGGCGAGTCTAAATAGGCAGCTTTGGAAACTTTGGCAACTTATAATTGAACTGTTAGTAAACTAATTGGTTTTGCTTGAGGCGGGTTTCTGCTGAGCATATATATGCCTAATGCACTGCAATTCAAAGACATATCCATGCGCAGCGAGCTTTAGAAGAATTCTTGGAGTGAAGTGTAGCGGGAAGATTGTCGTTCTCACATACTTTCAATTCAGCAAAAGCTTGAAGCCACCAGAAAAACAAATCGCATTTTCTTCAGGGAAGGTCATTTGTGATCAGGCATTGTATCCTTCAGTCCTTAAGTATCATTTTAAATGACCTTTATGTAAGAGATCTCTAATTAGCTAGCCTTAATGTGTAATGTTAAGTTTACTTTTTATCGTTCTATTTTGATTTACAATTCTTAAACATTCATCGCCAAAGTTTTTTTTCTACCGTGATCGATATGAAATCATTTCTGTATAAATACGTTGTCTTTCAATGAGCAAGCTTATGTCTGAAGAAAGTTCTTACAATAATTTTTTTAGAACTGAGATATTTTTGGTGTTTCAGTCAAATGAGGACCATTGGGCTTTTGTCTCTGCTGACTATAGTGTTGGCGGGTTGTATGGATGAGGCCGGTAATCACAGCACTTTCTATTTCTATCTCTTTATCGCTACGCACAAATGCAAAGCCTGATCTACAGTTTATTTCTTTATTTATTTGATTGGTGTTTTACGCCGTACTTAATAATAATTCATTTACACGACGGCGGCCTGCATTGTGGTGGGAGGAAACCGAGCAGGGCTCGGTGGAAACCCACCACCATGGTTACTGACGGACCGAATTTTCCGATTGGTTTTAAAGGAATTTAGTGTTTGAGAGAAATAGTATTTGTAGTTGATGGTTTGCAAGAAGTAAGTCACGCAACAAAAACTGAAAGCTATAACAATAATGACGTGAGGACAATTTGTTTTATGACATACGTATCTTTATGTAATATACAATTAAAGTAAACATTGAATGACTGTCCCATAAAATCAAGATTTTATATATTTATTTTAATTTTATTTCTACAAGTAACTCGGGGACGGAAATCTGAATATTATCACAATATTGTGTGCACACAATTTTATTTCATTTTGGCCTATCACGGACGAAAAACTAGGATTTATCGTAATATTTGGTGAAGACAAATTTGTTTCAACATCTTATCGGAACCTAATCGACCTTCAAAGCAATCTTCGAGAAATATCAATTTTCTGTAAAAAGCATGTGTGATGATAGTTTAGTTTATTTGCAGACTGGCGATTCGCTTTGGAGAAGGCCTACATAGATTTTGATGAAGCCCGGGCCAGCAGGAATGTCACTCTTGTGGGAGAGTTTTTCAGTAAGGACGCCAAGATAGTGGGTGACGGCAATGCGATAGTGACTGGTCGAGATGGTTAGTATTTATTTATTTCTGTATTTACTTGATTGGTGTTTTACGCCGTACTGAAAAATATTTCACTTATACGACGGCGGCCAGCATTTTGGTGGGAGGAAACCGAGCAGAGTCCGGCGGAAACCCACGATCATCAGCAGGTTGCTGGCAGACCTTCTCACGGACGGCCGGAGAGGAAGCTAGCATGACCTGGACTTGAACTCACAGCGACCGCATTGGTGGGAGGCTTTCTGGGTCATTTTGCTGCGCTAGCGCGCTTAACCAACTGAGCCACGGAGGCTATATACCTTTACTCTCACTACCACTCTTCGAGACAACTTGGAACATATGTACTATAGAGAAAAAAGCTCTTCCTCATCAGTGACATGCCGAAGGCCGGTGGTATAAGCCAAGCACTTTGATTGTCTTCACACTTAAAACTGACCACCATCGTATAGGTGAAAACTTATTGAGTCATACTTGATTCTTATTTCCAAGAACTCCCAAGTTTCCCGTGCCCCCATTTATGTCAGTCTATTATGTTAACATTATTTATTCATTTTCAGTTAAATTGTGTGAAATTTACTGGAGCATTGTGTATGGCAAATGTGTCGTAGGCTTTAAAGCTTCAAGAAGTTTTGCATTGTTATATTAAGAAAGAACAATTTTGTCAAATACAGTTTTAAATACAATTTACGGTGCACTGCGGAACCCGATGACCAGTTGTTCGATTTGTTGATTTGGTACTTTTGATCTAAAATTATGCTAAGCTACTCTAGCCGCGCCCACTGTTCGTGCCGGGGAGAAAGCGTGGCTGACCAGTTTTACCCACTGTTTAAAAAAATGTATGAAAATCAACGAGTGGAAAAACTGGTATGAAGAAAAACAGAAGTTTCTTACATCTTGGGTACTATGGGGAAATCCTGTCGACTGACTGGTTCAACAAGGGGAGAAAAAAAGACGGTATTTGCTAAATTTACTTCGCACATACTGTTAGTAACTTTAAGTATTATTCTTCTTCTTGTGCCATGTTTGTGTGGAGGAGTATTTGTTACATCTTCTTTTGTCAATCTAGTATGGATTCATTGCAAAGTCATTTAAATCTGCTCTCATTGAGTTCTTTTCTAAGCGTCTTTCAGCGAACAGCGTATGGCTTATATAGTTTCAAAGCCGACGTCCCAGAAAACTGGGAGTTTCAAGTCGAAAGCATTACATCTGGAATTGCATAGATATGTTAAGATAAAACATCAAAGTGTTTAAACTGTTTCTTCTTATGTGTACATATTTTAGTGTAAGGATATACATATATATATATATATATATATATATATATATATATATATATACGACATAAGCTTAAACATGTCCACTGAGACGATTTGAGAGTCTGTGTATAGTTGCATGTATCTATAATGTTCACCGTATAGCATTTTCCACTTAATCAGCGGTAGAGACTATGCTGACCAGACACTTTCAAGGTGACATGAGTATAGTACTGAAGTTTGAGAAGCTGTTGTCGTGGAATGACTTGGGGGCTGCGGCAGAGGACTCGGCTGTTATTCTCAACCCTGAGCTGGAAGGGCGCAAGATTGACCACACAAGGTGACCACTTTACGCTCAGATCTTTACCGGCTAACGAACTGCATTTGTTTATATATTTATTTGATTTGTGTTTTATGTGGTACTGAAGAATATTTCACTCTGCCGACGGCAGTCAGCGTTATCGTGGGAGGAAAGCGGGTAGAGCTCGGGGAAAACCCACCACCATCCGCATGCTTCTGGCGGACCTTCCCATGTACGTACGGCCGAAGAGGAAGCCAGTCTAGGTTGAACTTGAACTCACAGCGACCGTATTGGTGAGATTCTTCTGGACCATTGCGCTGTGTTAACGCGTACTACATTTGAAGAATGATCTATCGTGAGTTTGTCAGCTGTTCGTCTGACTGGATTTTCGATATTGTGGAAAGCATACCCGGTTCTTTCATTCATTTGTGAAATGAAATAAGGATTCTGATTGGTGCAAATGTTTGACCTTCTCAACCACAAATGGGTGGACTGAAAGCAGCTTGTTTTGTTATTTTATGGGTTTAGTTCAGAGGCAAAATATAGGGAGCTGCTACCACATTCGACTTTAACCAGATTCGGTAAAATGTCTCATACGTAAGCAAATAATGTACCCAAAGGCAAGTATCGTGCACATAAGTAAATATCGAAGATCTACTTAACGTGAATATTGCACAGGTACAAAACAAAGCACGTTCGTGTAAGAAAATACTCTACTCATTAGTAAAATATCGTACCCAGCAGAAAATAAGTAAGTATGGCACACATAGGTAAATATCGTACACATACATGTAAGTAAATATAAAACTGAGGCGTGATTAGCGGGTGTTGTTATTGCCATTTCATTTTAACACTTCCTTGAAATGTCTGATTCGCACTTTTTGTCAATGTCGTCTCCAAACATTAAATCCATGAACCAGTTTGAAGTGGAGTTGTCCGCGAGTGCCAACCAACTTCCAGGAAGCTATATAATGTAGAGAGAAAGTCCAAGTTTCTTAGTGAGGATATGGTCGTAGATGAAGCCGAAAGCCTAATTTGTTTCTTTCTTTCAGAGGTGTCAGGGTGTTTGTGATGGAAGATGGCGAGCCAAAGATTTCTTTGGCCGTCTTCAACTCCGATCCAGATAGCGACTAATTCTCAATGGGCGCTGATCTCGAGGCCGAACAACATTGACGGTTCAGAATTTGGCTCGTTGGATTCCGCTCGTGGGAGGCCTAACATGCTGCACCTGTACCGTGGCTAGAAACCATTTTTCACTTTTGTTGCCTTCGCGGAAATGGGCGGAATGGATTGTTGTGTTTAACAGTGTTCACACGTGTTGTCTTGGTCATCTTACCGGTAATAAATCTCTATGTGCTAAAGTGTATACGTCGTTCTGAACGTTGTTATAGTGATATGACAACGAGTTCTTAACATGTATATATATTGTGTGTCTTCTTGTGGCAGGGCGAGTCCATGCCGCCAATGTGCTGCCGCCACTGGGATATTATACTGAAGACACCATACATGACACCCGATGCAGTCACATTATACATGATACCCTGACAGCCAGTCCTGTTTCTGTGTTTTAAACTCTTACTGCTGAGAGCCGAGCGAGGAAGCAATAAGCACCACTTTTTAAACTCCTTTGGTACGGCCTTTAACACCAAACAGCAAGGTGACAGCTGAGTGACAGCAAGGCCGTAGCGATCGATGTGAATGTCATCTCTACACCTTGTTCCAAAATGATAAATATCGTGAACTATTTCTGGTTGACGGGTCTCCCGGCTGACCGGTTTCTCACTGACCTGTCTCCCCGCTTGGAACTGGTGAAACATGTAAAGGTAAGAGAAACGTTTCAGAAAAGACATCGATTGTTATCTATAAATTGTCGAGCAATTTCATGTCAACACAGCCATAGATTGGGAGTTGTCTGGGAGTTGTCAAAATAGGTGTGCTCTCAGGATTCGAGTGGAATTAGCCCAGCCGAGCTCTTCTGTGGGTTCTTGCCGGAAGCGATCAGCCCTTAATGAGTAAGGTCATATGTTTCAGTCCGCCTCTGGAGAACAACACAAAAGTATTAATGGAATAAAGGTATGTATGAATACAGCTGTTGACAAAGAATGTAAACGCCGTCTTGAATGTTAGATATTGAAATAGGAATTTCTACTTAATTATGCCAATGGAAATGAAACAAATTTACCTTCAGACTCCTATCTTTTCACGTTTAAACATTATCTATTCTAATGAAATTGATATGTATTGTACATATAGCCTTCAGGTGAATGTCACTCACTCTCTAATGATTGACTATCATAGTACAGTACAAGCATGTCGTCCTAACAAAAGGCGCAGACATATGAACGTTCACCTAGCACCATAGATGTGGGATACGTCCCCAGGATCACATCGCAAATGATATTGTTTGCTCAACACCACTTGGAATTTTTCTCCCGCGATCCCCACATCGAATTACTTTATATTATGTCTCATGTACGTTTCTCTTTCCCTTATTCAATAAAAGAATGCCACGTGGAGTTCAGTAATTCCTAATGTTGCATGCATTTTGTTCTGAGATGGGTGTGTCATGGTCCCAGCATAGCTTCCATATTCACCGCTCTGAATCGTTACATTTGCTAACGTGGAACTCGGTCATGTCGCCTGCGCTGTCCCCAAAGTGTGCATGCTGTAGTCGAAGAAAAGTGGTATTTGGGGACCTTTAAGTAATGAAGGATCCATATCACTTTATTTTGGTTGAATAACAAACAGGGTCGGAATTAACATGGGCGTAACCGATGTATCCACTCAGATAGCATCCGAATTTTGGAAACCGCCATTTTTAAATCACTTGACTCCCTTGCTGGGCTTGACACGACTGCTTTTGGTAAAATTCTCCAGGTAATTGTTATAGTTACTTATGTCCATTAATGAAACAAAAAGTAAAGTTATGACTCCACAAAACTCGGAATCTTCTTTGTCTCCATCCAAAATTCGGACGATGCCGAGTGAAGCCAACATCGAAAACGGCGAATCGCTAAGATTTTTGAGCTTTCCATTGGTACATTTAGGATAATTGTGACGATATGGTCCCTATTACACCTGCAAAATGAGGTGATGGGAATTGAGGAATACTTTAAGATCAACACCGGACTAAACCGGCCTATATCACGCATAACATAACGCTTGTAACGTTATTTGTACATGTACTCCCAAAATAAATTGTCCGATAGAATATCTGCAGGAAAATAACTGCATGACTTTTATGACGTATATATATGATCTTTCTTAGAAAGAGATCGTAAGTGATGATTGTACGTTTGCGCATAAAAAGAAACAAAATCAGGCAAGAATTACTTATTTTATTGATTGGTGTTTTACGCCATACTCAAGAATATTTCACTTAAACTACGGCGGCCAGCATTATGGTGGAAGGAAACTGGGCAGAGGGCTGAGGAAGCCCACTATCATCCGCAGGTTGCTGGCGGACTTTCCCACGTACGGCCGGAGAGGAAGCCAACATGAGCTGGACTTGAACTCACGGCGACCGCATTGGTGGGAGGCTTCTGCGTCACTGGGCTGCGCTAGTGCGCTAACCAAATAAGCCACGGAGGCCTCCTCAATTCAGACATCAATACCCACACACACACAATAACTATACAAGTAAGCTTGCTCTCTGACACCGGGTTTTTTCGTGATAAACTGTTTCTTCACAGCCTACAGGGAGATGATATCAAAGGAAGTTAACATTTATTCATTTATTTGATTGTTATTTAACACTACACTACAACACATTTAAGGAAGGTAATAAATGTTTAAAATGTTAGGGCAATTAAGTGCTTCGGCAATCAT
This sequence comes from Acanthopleura granulata, assembly GCA_016165875.1. Classification (NCBI taxonomy): domain Eukaryota; kingdom Metazoa; phylum Mollusca; class Polyplacophora; order Chitonida; family Chitonidae; genus Acanthopleura; species Acanthopleura granulata. The sequence continues at coordinate 17,848,617 of JABBOT010000007.1, forward strand.
ACGATAACAATGGCGTACACTGAGACCTACATTATTGTAAAAACTTGTTTCATGCATGAGGAATATTGTACAGGGAGTAACAACAGTGTAGGGAAAGACTTAGCTAAACTGCCGGACAATTACAATTCACGAGTTAGCAGGAAAGTGTAATGTGTGAGATAAGTAAGCCTACATTGCTTTCCAAAACGGTACATTACCGAAGATTCCACAGGTATCAGGGGCCTATCAGGTATCCCAACAAATTAAAAATAATTTGTTCCTATACAAATATAAGGCGGGGCAGTGCGGTCTCGGAAAACAGGGATTCCACATTTAGTCCCTCAGGTCTTGGGAAACTCAGTTATGGGTGGATATTAGTACTGAGGGATTTTACGTCATATTTACCTTGTGGAAAGGTTCGCCCACATATAGGAAGGGAGTTTTGCTCAGGCAGGTTTAATCAACCTTCTGACAACGAAAGACGATCTAACGAATAAGGAGTGGGCTTTCCTGTTACACGGTTATGACATGTATACAAGAGATGTTGCCGATTAATTAGGCCAGCTACCAACCACCCCACCCTTCACACACTCCTTCAAAAAAAAAAATTCTTATAGGCATTGGTTTACAGTGTTTTCCGATTGACTAATGAGCATTTTGTTGCGTCCAGTCAAACTGTGACCCATAACTTTGTTATAACCATAGCACGTGTCAAGTTCAATCGGGCTGAAACCGTGGACACCACATATCTTTTACGACACACAACATCCATGGATAGTGAACAAGATATGACCCATTAAATGAAAATTTGTTGACTATAAGATAAATAAATAAATGGTTCACGCTGTGTTTTCAATAGACCTGATTGAAGTTTTATTTAAGTGAAAAATTGTTGCTCTGGGGGTTAAACAAGTATCAAAAACAACTTTGCCGGTGTCCAAACAGTCTATATCAGTTTCTTGTTCGGAATTCAATTCTTTGTAATATGACATACGAGCAATGTCACTTTGATTACCATGCAATACACCCACATAATCATGACATTTCAGTTTAGTAATCATTTCCTTTCTCGCCTTTCCCACTTCGCACCTAATAAATTAACGGGATGGGGGTCACGTTGATCAAAATTAATACCTTTACCTCTGATAACTGTACCAGCGTGAGCTGCTTTATGCAATGCATTAATAGCCTGTTTAACATTTTTAATTGCAACACGGTTATTGACAGGGTCAACATTCAGTTGATAAAGGTCTGTTTCAAGATCATTTAAGTGAGTTCGTTTCAATGTGGCAACTTCTTTACAATGTTTCTGTATTATCAATTTACATGGTTCTTTAAACTCATCCCATAAATCAATCAAACTGTTATTATCATAACTGCTAAAATATCTGTCAACTGTGAATACTGTTCACAAGATCGTTCTTACCTAGGATGCATTGCATTTCCAATAGAGCCCCATGTAAAAACATTGTCAAAACAAACATCATTGTAACAGGAGTGATGAGGAAAAGCGGTTCGCATATCCGCCTATATGACATACGGCACTGTTAAAGAGGGTATATAAAAGTTGTCTAAAAGACATGCAACATGACCCATTGATCAAGAATAACCAAGTTTGTCAAAATTTACTTCACGAATTATATCACTTATACGAAACTCATGTTTTAAATTATTTATTTCATGAGCACCATCTGTTCTCGAGTTTGACCACCAAATCTTTCATTTGTGCCACATACAATCTCCGGGAATATATAAGCTCTTAGTTTCATTATAGTTCTGAAAGAAAATAGTTCTGATAAAAATATGATCAGGTGAACGGAAATCATTTGTGCGCCTTTGATGTCAAGATGAAGAGTTCTAATCTATGTCGAAGTATCGTTTTGGTTCACGCAATCACATTTTTGTCAATCGAAAACTATGAATATTTTCTAGGGTATCTGGAATTGCATATTCACCATAATAGTTCGTGGGTTTTTGATCGTTGTTCCTCATATTACAGCTGTAACCGGTGCAGCTATGAATGCTGCTGGCATTAGAGCTCAGGGGTTCAATCCCTGGCAAAGTGGAGATTTTTTTCGTAAATTAAGATAGGGGAAAAATAATTAAAGCAGTCAAGAGACAAGTAAAATTTGTTTACATTTTGGAAAGCTACATATTATATATGTTTCTAACTATAATGAATATACATGGTTGATATATTGCACATACATATCCAATGAAAGACCAATATAGCCATAGATAAATAAGTGGTGTCCACGTTATCAATCGGTTTCAGTGTGCAATGCGTTATGTGTCAACATATCGAATAGCTACTGTGCATGTGGAGAGTTGACCCCCGTGGCTCAGCCGGTTAGCCCGCTATCGCAGCACAATGACCAGAAGTCTCCCACTATTGCGGTTGCTGTGATTTCAAGTCCAGCTAATGCTGGCTTCCTCTCCGGACCTATGTGAGAAGGTCAGACAGGAACCTACGTATAGTCGTGGGTTTCTCCAGGGCTCTGCCCTGTTTCCTCCCAAAATAATGGTGGCCACCGTCGTATAAGTGAAATATTCTTGAGTAAGGCGTAAAACACCAATCAAATAAATAAATACATACATCAAATAAATATCACCTTACAATAGAGTGCAATCAAACACACTTGAGGTTGGTACAGTGTCTTACAGAGCATATAAAATACCCAGAAGCTATGCAGAACTTGTATATCTTTCAAAACGAAATAGACTATGCTGATTAGAGAGTTTGAGCTTATAGAGCCTATGTATTTTATCAACAAAATGCATCATATTTTTGATCTCCTTGCACAGTCTCAAGGCGAGCCTGTCTTGATGAATATACATCTGAAAACCATTCCCCTGGGCCAATCTAAATAGGCAGCTTTGGAAACTTTGGCAACTTATAATTAAGCTGTTAGTAAACTGACTGGTTTTGCTTGAGGCGGGTTTCTGCTGAGCATATATATGCCTAATGCCCTGCAATTCAAAGACATATCCATGCGCAGCGAGCTTCAGAGGAATTCTTCGAGTAAAGTGTAGCGGGAAGATTGTCGTTCTCACATACTTTCACTTCAGCAAAAGCTTGAAGCCACCAGAAAAACAAATCGCAATTTCTTCAGGGAAAGTCATTTGTGATCAGGCATTGTATCCTTCAGTCCTTAAGTATCATTTTAAATGGCCTTTATGTAAGAGATCTCTAATTAGCTAGCCTGAATGTGTAATGCTAAGGTTACTTTTTATCGTTCTATTTTGATTTACAATTTTTAAACATTCATCGCCAAAGTTTTTTTTCTACCGTGATCTATATGAAAACATTTCTGTATAAATACGTTGTCTTTCAATGAGCAAGCTTATGTGTGAAGAAAGTTCTTACAATAATTTTTTTAGAACTGAGATATTTTTCGTGTTTCAGTAAAATGACCATTCAACTTTTGTTTGTGCTGATTATAGTGTTGGCGGATTGTATGGATGAGGCCGGTAATCACAGCATTTTCTGTTTCTATCTCTTTATCGCTACTCACAAATGCAAAGTCAGCTCTATAATTTATTTCTTTATTTGTTTTACGCCGTACATAATAATATTTCATTTACACGACGGCGGCCTGCATTGTGGTGGGAGGAAACCAAGCAGGGCACGGCCGAAACCCACCACCATCTGCAGGTTGCTGGCGGACAGAATTTTCCGATTCGTTTTAACGGAATTTAGTGTTTGAGAGAAATAGTATTTGTAGTTGATGGTTTGCAAGAAGTAAGTCACCAACAAAAACTGAAAGCCTATAACAATATGGCGTGAGGACAATTTGTTTTATGACATACGTATCTTTATGTAATATACAATTAAAGTAAACATTGAATGACTGTCCTATAAAGTCAAGATTTTTTAGATTTATTTTACTTTTATTTCTACAAGTAACTCGCGGACGAAAATCTGAATGTGATCACAATATTGTGTGCACACAATTTTATTTCATTTTGGCCTATCACGGAAGAAAAACTAGGCAGTGACCTTCAAGGCAGTCTTCGAGAAATATCACTTTTCTGTAAAAAGCATGTGTGATGATAGTTTAGTTTATTTGCAGACTGGCGATTCGCTTTGGAGAAGGCCTACATAGATTTTGATGAAGCCCGGGCCAGCAGGAATGTTACTCTTGTGGGAGAGTTTTTCAGTAAGGACGCCAAGATAGTGGGTGACGGCAATGCGATAGTGACTGGTCGAGATAGTTAGTATTTATTTATTTATGTATTTACTTGATGGGTGTTTTACGCCGTACTGAAGAATATTTCACTTATACGACGGCGGCCAGCATTTTGGTGGGAGGAAACCGAGCAGAGCACGGGGGAAACCCACGATCATCTGCAGGTTGCTGGCAGACCTTCCCACGGACGGCCGGGGAGGAAGCTAGCATGACCTGGACTTGAACTCACAGCGACCGCATTTTGGTCGGAGGCTTTCTGGGTCATTTTGCTGCGCTAGCGCGCTTAACCAACTGAGCCACGGAGGCTATATACCTTTACTCTCACTACCACTCTTCGAGACAACTTGGAACATATATACTATAGAGAAAAAAACTCTTCCTCATCAGTGACGTGCCGAAGGCCGGTGGTATAAGCCAAGCACTTTGATTGTCTTCACACTTAAAACTGACCACCATCGTATAGGTGAAAACTTATTGAGTCATACTTGATTCTTATTTCCAAGAACTCCCAAGTTTCCCGTGCCCCCATTTATGTCAGTCTATTATGTTAACATTATTTATTCATTTTCAGTTAAATTGTGTGAAATTTACTGGAGCATTGTGTATGGCAAATGTGTCGTAGGCTTTAAAGCTTCAAGAAGTTTTGCATTGTTATATTAAGAAAGAACAATTTTGTCCAATACACCCTTAAATACAATTTACGGTGCACTGCGGAACCCGATGACCAGTTGTTCGATTTGTTGATTTGGTACTTTTGATCTAAAATTATGCTAAGCTACTCTAGCCGCGCCCACTGTTCGTGCCGGGGAGAAAGCGTGGCTGACCAGTTTTACCCACTGTTTAAAAAAATGTATGAAAATCAACGAGTGGAAAAACTGGTATGAAGGAAAACAGAACTTTCTTAGATCATGGGTACTATGGGGAAATCCTGTCGACTGACTGGTTCAACAAGGGGAGAAAAAAAGACGGTATTTGCTAAATTTACTTCGCACATACCGTTAGTAACTTTAAGTATTGTTCTTCTTCTTGTGCCATGTTTGTGTGGAGGAGTTTTTGTTACATCTTCTTTTGTCAATCTAGTATGGATTCATTGCAAAGTCATTTAAATCTGCTCTCATTGAGTTCTTTTCTAAGCGTCTTTCAGCGAACAGCGTATGGCTTATATAGTTTCAAAGCCGACGTCCCAGAAAACTGGGAGTTTCAAGTCGAAAGCATTACATCTGGAATTGCATAGATATGTTAAGATAAAACATCAAAGTGTTTAAACTGTTTCTTCTTATGTGTACATATTTTAGTGTAAGGATATACATATATATATATATATATATACGACATAAGCTTAAATATGTCCACTGAGACGATGTGTCTGTGTATAGCTGCATGTAACTATAATGTTCACCGTATAGCATTTTCCACTTAATCAGCGGTAGAGACTATGCTGACCAGACACTTTCAAGGTGACATGAGTATAGTACTGAAGTTTGAGAAGCTGTTGTCGTGGAATGACTTGGGGGCTGCGGCAGAGGACTCGGCTGTTATTCTCAACCCTGAGCTGGAAGGCCGCAAGGTTGACCACACAATGTGACCACTTTACGCTCAGATCTTTACCGGCTAACGAACTACATTTGTTTATATATTTATTTGATTGGTGTTTTAGGCCGTGCTGAAGAATATTTCACTCTGCCGACGGCAGTCAGCGTTATCGTGGGAGGAAAGCGGGTAGAACTCGGGGAAAACCCACCACCATCCGCATGCTTCTGGCGGACCTTCCCATGCACGTACGGCGGAAGAGGAAGCCAGTCTAGGTTGAACTTGATCTCACAGCGACCGTATTGGTGAGATTCTTCTGGACCATTGCGCTGTGTTAACGCGTACTACATTTGAAGAATGATCTATCGTGAGTTTGTCAGCTGTTCGTCTGACTGGATTTTCGATATTGTGGAAAGCATACCCGGTTCTTTCATTCAGTTGTGAAATGAAATAAGGATTCTGATTGGTGCAAATGTTTGACCTTCTCAACCACAAATGGGTGGACTGAAAGCAGCTTGTTTTGTTATTTTATGGGTTCAGTTCAGAGGCAAAATATAGGGAGCTGCTACCACATTCGACTTTAACCAGATTCGGTAAAATGTCGCATACGTAAGTAAATAAGGTACCCAAAGGCAAGTATCGTGCACATAAGTAAATATCGAAGATCTACTTAACGTGAATATTGCACAGGTACAAAACAAAGCACGTTCGTATAAGAAAATACTCTACACATTAGTAAAATATCGTACCCAGAAGAAAATATCGTGCATGTGCACAAGTAAGTATGGCACACATAGGTAAATATCGTACACATACATGTAAGTAAATATAAAACTGAGGCATGAGTAGCGGGTATTGCTATTGCCATTTCATTTTAACACTTCCTTGAAATGTCTGATTCGCACTTTTTGTCAATGTCGTCTCCAAACATTAAATCCATGAACCAGTTTGAAGTGGAGTTGTCCGCGAGTGCCAACCAACTTCCAGGAAGCTATATAATGTAGAGAGAAAGTCCAAGTTTCTTAGTGAGGATATGGTCGTAGATGAAGCCGAAAGCCTAATTTGTTTCTTTCTTTCAGGGGTGTCAGGGTGTTTGTGATGGAAGATGGCGAGCCAAAGATTTCTTTGGCCGTCTTCAACTCCGATCCAGATAGCGACTAATTCTCAATGGGCGCTGATCTCGAGGCCGAACAACATTGACGGTTCAGAATTTGGCTCGTTGGATTCCACCCGTTGGAGGCCTAACATGCTGCACCTGTACCGTGGCTAGAAACCATTTTTCACTTTTGTTGCCTTCGCAGAAGTTTGAGAAATGGATTGTTGTGTTTAATAGTGTTCACACGTGTTGTATTGGTCATCTTACCGGTAATTAATCTCTGTGTGCTAAAGTGTATACGTCGTTCTGAACGTTGTTATAGTGATATGACAACGAGTTCTTAACATGTATATGTATTGTGTGTCTTCTTGTGGCAGGGCGAGTCCATGCCGCCAATGTGCTGCCGCCACTGGGATATTATACTGAAGACACCAGACATGACACCCGATGCAGTCACATTATACATGATACCCTGACAGCCAGTCCTGTTTCTGTGTTTTAAACTCTAACTGCTGAAAGCCGAGCGAGGAAGCAATAAGCACCACTTTTTAAAGTCCTTTGATACGGCCTTTAACACCAAACATATAAATAAACAGATTGACAGCAAAGGCGTAGCGATCGATGTGAATGTCATCTCTACACCTTGTACCAAAATGATAAATATCGTGAACGATTTCTGGTTGACGGGTCTCCCGGCTGACCGGTTTCTCACTGACCTGTCTCCCCGCTTGGAACTGGTGAAACATGTAAAGGTAAGAGAAACGTTTCAGAAAAGACAGGAATTGTTATCTATAAATTGTCGAGCAATATCATGTCAACACAGCCATAGATTGGGAGTTGTCTGGGAGTTGTCAAAATAATGAGATGTGCTCTCAGGATTCGAGTGGAATTAGCCCAGACGAGCTCTTCTGTGGGTTCTTGCCGGAAGCGATCAGCGCTTAATGAGTAAGGTCATATGTTTCAGTCCGCCTCTGGAGAACAACACAAAAGTATTAATGGAATAAAGGTATGTATGAATACAGCTGTTCACAAAGAATGTAAACGCGGCCTTGAATGTTAGATATTGAAATAGGAATTTCTACTTAATTATGCCAATGGAAATGAAACAAATTTACCTTCAGACTCCTATCTTTTCACGTTTAAACATTATCTATTCTAATGAAATTGATATGTATTGTACATATAGCCTACAGGTGAATGTCACTCACCCTCTATTGATTGACTATCATAGTACAGTACAAGCATGTCGTCCTAACAAAAGGCGCAGACATATGAACGTTCACCTAGCACCATAGATGTGGGATACGTCCCCAGGATCACATCGCAAATGGAATTATTTGCTCAACACCACTTGGAATTTTTCTCCTGCGATCCCCACATAGAATTACTTTATATTATGTCTCATGTACGTTTCTCTTTCCCTTATTCAATAAAAGAATGCCACGTGGAGTTCAGTAATTCCTAATGTTGCATGTATTTAGCTCTGAGACCGGTGTGTCTCAGAAATCACGTGACTCCCTTGCTGGGCTTGACACAGTTGCTCTTGGTAAAATTCTCCAGAGAATTGTTATAGTTACTTATGTCCATTAATGAAACAAAAAGTAAAGTTATGACTCCACAAAACTCGGAATCTTCTTTGTCTCCATCCAAAATTCGGACGATGCCGAGTGAAGCCAACATCGAAAACGGCGAATCGCTAAGATTTTTGAGCTTTCCATTGGTACATTTAGGATAATTGTGACGATATGGTCCCTATTACACCTGCAAAATGAGGTGATGGGAATTGAGGAATACTTTAAGATCAACACCGGACTAAACCGGCCTATATCACGCATAACATAACGCTTGTAACGTTATTTGTACATGTACTCCCAAAATAAATTGTCCGATAGAATATCTGCAGGAAAATAACTGCATGACTTTTATGACGTATATATATAATCTTTCTTAGAAAGAGATCGTAAGTGATGATTGCACGTTTGCGCATAAAAAGAAACAAAATCAGGCAAGAATTACTTATTTTATTGATTGTTGTTTTACGCCATACTCAAGAATATTTCACTTAAACTACGGCGGCCAGCATTATGGTGGAAGGAAACTGGGCAGAGGGCTGAGGAAGCCCACTATCACCCTCAGGTTGCTGGCGGACTTTCCCACGTACGGCCGAAGAGGATGCCAACATGAGCTGAACTGAACTCACAGCGACCGCATTGGTGGGAGGCTTCTGGGTCATTTCTCTGCCAACTGGGCCACGGAAATGATATCAAAAGAAGTGAACATTTATTCATTTATTTGATTGCTGTTTAACACTACACTACAGCACATTTAAGGAAGGTAATAAATATTTAAAATGTTAAGTGATACGATGACACGGATGTACACTGACACGTACGTTAATGTAAAAACTTGTTTCATGCATGAGGAATATTGTACAGGGAGTAACAACAGTGTAGGGAAAGACTTAGCTAAACTGCTGGACAATTACAAGTCACGGGTTAGCAGGAAAGTGTAATGTGTAAGATAAATAAGCCTACATTGCTTTCCAAAACGGTACATTACTGAAGATTTCACAGGTATCAGGCGCATAGCAGGTATTCCAACATAGTAAAGATAATTTGTTCGTATACAAATATTAGGCGGGTCAGTGCGGTCTCGGAAAACAGGGATTCCACATTTAGTCACGCAGGCCTTGGGAAACTCAGTTATGGGTGGATATTAGTTCTGAGCGATATTACGTCCTATTTACCTTGTGCAAAGGACCCGGTTCGCCCACATATAGGAAGGGAGTTTTGCTCAGGCAGGTTTAATCAACCTGCTGACAACGACAGACGATCTGACGAATAAGGAGTGGGCTTTCCTGTTATACGGTTATGACATGTATACAAGAGATGTTGCCGATTAATTAGGCCAGCTACCAACCACCCCACCCTTCACACACTCCTTCAAAAAAAAAAAATTCTTATAGGCATTGGTTTACAGTGTTTTCCGATTGACTAATGACCATTTTGTTGCGTCCAGTCAAACTGGACAAGAGAGAGTTTTCTGCTTCTGGTCTATACCTTTGTGTGCTGCGAAGCCACTGCCTGTGATGCTTAAGTCCCGCAGCATAGTTGAGGCCCATAACTTTATTATAACCATAGCACGTGTCAAGTTCAATCGGGCTGAAACCGTGGATACCACATATCTTTTACGACACACAGCATTCATAGATAGTGAACAAGATATGATCCATTAAATGAAAATTTGTTGAGTATAAGATAAATAAATAAATGGTTCACGCTGTGTTTTCAATAGACCTGATTGAAGTTTTATTTAAGTGAAAAATTGTTGCTCTGGGGGTTAAACAAGTATCAAAAACAACTTTGCCGGTGTCCAAACAGTCTATATCAGTTTCTTGTTCGGAATTCAATTCTTTGTAATATGACATATGGCAATGTCACTTTGATTACCATGCAATACACCCACATAATCATGACATTTCAGTTTAGTAATCATTTCCTTTCTCCCCTTTCCCACTTCGCACCTAATAAATTAACGGGGTGGCGGTCACCCTGATCAAAATGAATAGCTTTAACTCTAATAACTGTACCAGCGTGAGCTGCTTTATGCAATGCATTAACAGCCTGTTTAACATTTTTAATTGCAACACGGTTATTGACAGGGTCAATACTCAGTTGATAAAGGTCTCTATCAAGTTCATTTAAGTGAATTTTAAAATGTTTCTGTATTATCAATTTACATGGTTCTTTACTCATCCCATAAATGAATCAATCTGTCATTATCTTAACTGCTAAGATATCTGTCAATCTCGTTTTGAATACTGTTCACAAGGTCATTCTTATCTAGGACATATTGCATTTCCAATAAAGATGGCCCCAAGTAATAACATTGTCAAAACAAACATCATTATCACAGGAATGATGAGGAAAAGCGGTTCGCATATCCGCCTATATGACATACGGCACTGTTAAAGAGGGCAAACAAAATCTGTCTAAAAGACATGCAATCTGACCCATTGATCAACAATAACAAAGTTTGTCAGAATTTACTTCACGAAATATATCACTTATACCAAACTCACGTTTTAAATCATTCATTTCATTAGCACCATCTGTTCTCGAGTTTGACCACCAAGGCTTTCATTTGTGGCATATAACCACATAGAATCTCCGGGAATATATAAGCCCTTAGTTTCATTATAGTTCTGAAAGAAAATAGTTCTGATAAAAATATGATCAGGTGAACGGAAATCATTTGTGCGCCTTTGATGTCAAGATGAAGAGTTCTAATCTATCGCAAAGTATTATGTTGGTTCAAGCAATCACATTTTTGTCAATCGAAAAGTATGAACATTTTCTAGGGTCTCTGGAACTGCATGTTCACCGTAATAGTTCGTGGAGTTTAGATCGTTGTTCCTCACATTAGAGCGATAAACCGTGCGGCTATGAATGCTGCTGGCAATAGAGCTCAGGGGTTCTATCCCTAGTAATGTGTACAATTTTTTCGTAAAATGAGATAAGGGAAAAATAATTAAAGCAGTCAAGAGACAAGTCTAATTTGCTTACATTTTGGAAAGCTACATATTATATATGTTTCTAACTATAATGAATATACATGGTTGATATATTGCACATACATATCCAATGAAAGCCCAATTTAGCCAAAGATATATAAGTGGTGTCCACGTTTTCAATCGGTTTCAGTGCGAAATGCGTTATGTGTCAACATATCGAATAGCTACTGTTCATGGGGAGAACATCATCTTACAATAGAGTGTAATCAAACACTCTTGAGGTTGGTACAGTCTGATATAGAGCATATAAAATACCCAGAAGCTGTGCAGAACTTGAATATCTTTCAAAACGAGATAGGTTATTAGATAAGAGAGTTCTAACCCACATCATAGTGAGCCTCTTAAACACTTCAACACCAAAGTTTATAGAGCCTGTGTATGTTTATCAACAAAATGCATCATACTTTTTATCTCCTTCCACAGTCTCAAAGCGAGGCTGTCTTGATGAATATACATCTGAAAAACATTCCCTTGAGCCAATCTAATTTGGCAGCTTTGGAAACTTTGGCAACTTATAATTGAACTGTTAGTAAACTAATTGGTTTTGCTTGAGGCGGGTTTCTGCTGAGCATATATATGCCTAATGCCCTGCAATTCAAAGACATATCCATGCGCAGCGAGCTTCAGAGGAATTCTTCGAGTAAAGTGTAGCGGGAAGATTGTCGTTCTCACATACTTTCACTTCAGCAAAAGCTTGAAGCCACCAGAAAAACAAATCGCATTTTCTTCAGGGAAAGTCATTTGTGATCAGGCATTGTATCCTTCAGTCCTTAAGTATCATTTTAAATGGCCTTTATGTAAGAGATCTCTAATTAGCTAGCCTGAATGTGTAATGCTAAGGTTACTTTTTATCGTTCTATTTTGATTTACAATTTTTAAACATTCATCGCCAAAGTTTTTTTTCTACCGTGATCGATATGAAATCATTTCTGTATAAATACGTTGTCTTTCAATGAGCAAGCTTATGTCTGAAGAAAGTTCTTACAATAATTTTTTTAGAACTGAGATATTTTTGGTGTTTCAGTCAAATGAAGACCATTGGGCTTTTGTCTCTGCTGACTATAGTGTTGGCGGGTTGTATGGATGAGGCCGGTAATCACAGCATTTTCTGTTTCTATCTCTTTATCGCTACGCACAAATGCAAAGCCTGATCTATAGTTTAGTTCTTTATTTATTTGATTGGTGTTTTACGCCGTACTTAATAATAATTCATTTACACGACGGCGGCTAGCATTGTGGTGGGAGGAAACCGAGCAGGGTTCGGTGGAAACCCACCACCATGGTTACTGACGGACCGAATTTTCCGATTCGTTTTAACGGAATTTAGTGTTTGAGAGAAATAGTATTTGTAGTTGATGGTTTGCAAGAAGTAAGTCACGCAACAAAAACTGAAAGCTATAACAATAATGACGTGCGGACAATTTGTTTTATGACATACGTATCTTTATGTAATATACAATTAAAGTAAACATTGAATGACTGTCCCATAAAATCAAGATTTTATATATTTATTTTAATTTTATTTCTACAAGTAACTCGCGGACGGAAATTTGAATATTATCACAATATTGTGTGCACACAATTTTATTTCATTTTGGCCTATCACGGAAGAAAAACTAGGATTTATCGTAATATTTGGTGAAGACAAATTTGTTTCAACATCTTATCGGAACCTAATCGACCTTCAAAGCAATCTTCGAGAAATATCACTTTTCTGTAAAAAGCATGTGTGATGATAGTTTAGTTTATTTTCAGACTGGCGATTCGCTTTGGAGAAGGCCTACATAGATTTTAATGAAGCCCGGGCCAGCAGGAATGTCACTCTTGTGGGAGAGTTTTTCAGTAAGGACGCCAAGATAGTGGGTGACGGCAATGCGATAGTGATTGGTCGAGATGGTTAGTATTTATTTATTTATTTATGTATTCATTTGATTGGTGTTTTACGCCGTAGTGAAGAATATTTCACTTATACGACGGCGGCCAGCATTTTGGTGGGAGGAAAGCGGGCAGAGTCCGGCGGAAACCCACGATCATCTGCAGGTTGCTGGCAGACCTTCCCACGGACGGCCGGAGAGGAAGCTAGCATGAGCTGGACTTGAACTCACAGCGACCGCATTGGTGGGAGGCTTTCTGGGTCATTTTGCTGCGCTAGCGCGCTTAACCAACTGAGCCACGGAGGCTATATACCTTTACTTTGATTACCACCCTTCGAAAGAACTTCGAACACAGATACTATAGAGAAAAAAGCTCTTCCTGATCAGTGACGTGCCGAAGGCCGGTGGTATAAGCCAAACACTTTGATTGTCTTCACACTTAAAACTGACCACCATCGTATAAGTGAAAACTTATTGAGTCTAACTGAATTCTTATTTCCAAGAACTCCCAAGTTTCGCGTGCCCCCATTTATGTCAGTCTATTATGTTAACATTATTTATTCATTTTCAGTTAAATTGTGTACAATTTGCTCGAGCATTGTGTATGGTAAATGTGTCGTAGGCTTTAAAGCCTCAAGAAGTTTTGCATTGTTATATTAAGAAAGAACAATTTTGTCCAATACAGCCTTAAATACAATATGCGCTGCACTGCGGAACGCGTTGACCAGTTGTTCGATTTGTTGATTTGGTACTTCTGATCTAAAATTATGCAAAGCTACTCTACGGGCGCCCACGGTTCGCGTGGAAAAAAAGACGGTCTGTGCTACATTTGCTTCTCACATACCGTCGGTAACTTTAAGTATTATTCTTCTTCTTGTGCCATGTTTGTGTGGAGAAGTTTTTGTTACATCTTCTTTTGCCAATCTAGTACGGATTCATTACAAACTCATGTAGACCTGCTCTCATTGAGCTCTTTTCTGAGCGCCTTTCAGCGAACAGCGTATGGCTTATATAGTTTCAAAGCCGACGTCCCAGAAAACTGAGAGTTTCAAGTCGAAAGCATTACATCTGGAATTGCAGAGATATGTAAATATAAAACATCAAGGTGTTTAAACTGTTTCTTCTTATGTGTACATATTTTAGTGTAGGGATATACGACATAAGCTTAAACATGTCCACTGAGACGATTTGAGAGTCTGTGTATAGTTGCATGTATCTATAATGCTAACCTTATACCATTTTCCACTTAATCAGCGGTAGAGACTATGCTGACCAGACACTTTCAAGGTGACATGAGTATAGTACTGAAGTTTGAGAGGCTGTTGTCGTGGAATGACTTGGGGGCTGCGGCAGAGGACTCGGCTGTTATTCTCAACCCTGAGCTGGAAGGCCGCAAGATTGACCACACAAGGTGACCACTTTACGCTCAGATCTTTACCGGCTAACGAACTACATTTATTTATATATTTATTTGATTGGTGTTTTATGTGGTACTGAAGAATATTTCACTCTGCCGACGGCAGTCAGCGTTATCGTGGGAGGAAAGCGGGTAGAGCTCGGGGAAAACCCACCACCATCCGCATGCTTGTGGCGGACCTTCCCATGCACGTACGGCGGAAGAGGAAGCCAGTCTAGGTTGAACTTGATCTCACAGCGACCGTATTGGTGAGATTCTTCTGGACCATTGCGCTGTGTTAACGCGTACTACATTTGAAGAATGATCTATCGTGAGTGTGTCAGCTGTTCTTCTGGATTTCGATATTGTGGAAAGCATACCCGGTTCTTTCATTCATTTGTGAGATGAAATAAGGATTCTGATTGGTGCAAATGTTTGACCTCCTCAAATCACAGATGGGTGGACTGAAAGCAGCTTGTTTTTTATTTTATGGGTTCAGTTAAGAGGTAAAATGTAGGGAGCTGCTACCACATCGGACTTTAACCAGATTCGGTAAAATGTCGCATACGTAAGTAAATAAGGTACCCAAAGGCAAGATTGGTGCACATAAGTAAATATCGAAGACCTACTTAATGTGAATATTGCACACGTACAAAACTAAGCACGTTCGCGTTCCCGTGCACGTGCATAAGTAAGTATGGCACACATAGGTAAATATCGTACACATACATGTAAGTAAGTATAAAACTGAGGCATGAGTAGCAGGTATTGTTATTGCCATTTCATTTTAATATTTCCTTGAAATGTCTAATTCACACGTTTTGTTCAATGTCGTATGCAGACATTCCTTCCATGAACCAGTTTGACGTGGAGTTTTCCGCGGGTGCCAACCAACTTCCAGGAAGCTATATAATGTAGAGAAAAAGTCCAAGTCTCTTAGTGAGGATATGGCCATAGATGAAGCCGAAAGCCTAATTTGTTTCTTTCTTTCAGAGGTGTCAGGGTGTTTGTGATGGAAGATGGCGAGCCAAAGATTTCTTTGGCCGTCTTCAACTCCGATCCAGATAGCGATTAATTCTCAATGGGCGCTGATCTCGAGGCCGAACAACATTGACGGTGCAGAATTTGGCTCGTTGGATTCCACTCGTTGAAGGCCTATTATGCTGCACCCGTTTCGTGGTTAGAAAGCATTGTTCACTTTTGTGGTCTTCGCAGAAGTGGGCGGAATTGATTGCTCTGTTTAACAGTGTTCAAACTTGTTGTGTTGGTCATCTTACCGGTAATAAATCTGTGTGTGTTTAAGTTTTTAGGTCGTTCTTAACGTTGTTTTAGTCATATGACGACGAGTCCTTAGCATTGTGTGTCTTCTTGTGGCAGGGCGAGTCCATGCCGCCAAAGTGCTGCCGAAACTGGGGCATTATACTGAAGACACCAGACATCACATTATACATGATACCGGGACAGTCAGTCCTGTTTCTATGTTCTAAACTCTTAGTGCTGAGAGCCGAGCGAGGAAGCAATAAGCACCACTTTTTAAAGTTTTTTGGTACTACCTTTGACACCATCCATATAAATAAACAGATGCACAGCAAGGGCGTAGCGATCGAAGTGAATGTCATCTCTACACCTTGTACCTAAATGATTAATATGAACACGGTTTCTGCTTGACCGGTCCGCCCGCTGACCGGTTTCTCACTGTCCTGTCTACCAGCTTGGAACTGGCGAAACATGTAAAGGTACGAGAAACGTTTCAGAAGAGACAGGAAATATTATCTATAAATTGTCGAGCAATTTCATGTCAACACAGCCATAGACTGGGAGTTGTCTGGGAGTTGTCAAAATAATGAGATGTGCTCTCACGATTCGAGTGGAATTAGAGCAGCCGAGCTGTCCTATGGGTTCTTCCCAAAGGCGATGAGTTCTTAATGAGTAAGGTCACATGTTTCAGTCCGCCTCTGGTCGGTTATCTGGAGGTATGTTTTCATTTCCTCTTTGTTTGGATCAATTTGCTCTACCTTAGACATAGCTGTCATGTGAAGTATTGTGGAGAACAGCACAAAAGTATCAATGGAATAAATGCAGGAATTTCTACTTAATTATGCCAATGAAAATGAAACAAATTTACCTTCAGACTCCTATCTTTTCACGTTTAAACATTATCTGTTCTAATGAAATTGATATGTATTGTACACATAGCCTACGGGTGAATGTCACTCAGTCTCTAATGATTGACTATCATAGTACAGTACAAGCATGTCGTCCTAACAAAGGCGCAGACATATGAACGTTCACCTAGCGCCATAGATGTGGGATACGTCCCCAGGATCACATCGCAAATGAAATTATTTGCTCAACACCAGTTGGAATTTTTCTCCGGCGATCCCTTCACCGAATTACTTTATATTATATGTTATGTACGTTTCTCTTTCTCTTATTTAATAAAAGAATGCCACGTGGTGTGCAGTAATTCCTAATGTTGCATGCATTTAGCTCTGAGATCGGTGTGTCATGGTTCCAGCATAGCTTCCACATTCACCGCTCTGAATCGTTACATTTGCTAACGTGGAAATCGGTCATGTCGCCTGCGCTGTCCCCAAAGTGTGCATGCTGTAGTGGAAGAAAAGTGGTACTTGGGGACCTTTAAGTAATGAAGGATCCATATCCTTTTATTTCCGGGGAATAACAAAGACAACAGGGTCTGGATTAACGTAAGCGTAACCGTCGTATCGACTCAGAGAGGATTCGAATTTTGGAAACCTCCATTTTTAAACCACCTGACTCCCTTGCTCGGCTGGACACGGCTGCTCTTGGTAAAATTCTCCAGATAATTGTTATAGTTTTTTGTGTCCATTAATTAAACAAAAAGTAAAGTTAAGACTAAAAATACCTCGAAATCTTCTTGGTCTCCATCCAAAATTCGGACGATACCGAGTGAAGCCAACATCGAAAACGGCAGTTCGCTAAGTTTTATGAGATTTCAATGGGTATATTTAGGATAATTGTGACGTTATGGTCTCTGTTACACCTGCAAAATGAGGTGGTGGGAATTGAGAAACACTTTAAGATCAACACCGGACTAAACCGGCCTATATCACGCATAACATAACGCTTGTAACGTTATTTATACATGTACTCCCAAAATAAATTGTCCGATAGAATATCTGCAGGAAAATAACTGCATGACTTTTATGACGTGTATATAACATCTTTCTTAGAAAGAGATCCCCGGGGAAGCCCACTATCATCCCCAGGTTGCTGGCGGACTTTCCCACGTACGTCCGGGGAGGAAGCTAGTATGAGCTGGACTTGAACTCACAACGACTGCATTGGTGGGAGGCTTCTGGGTTATTGCGCTGTGATAGCGCGCTAACCAACTGGGCCACGGAGGCCTCCTCAATCCAGACAAGACATATATATGTATATATACATATATAATTAGTATACACGTAAGCCTGCTGTCTTACACGGGTTTATTTCGTGATAAACTGTTGCTTCATAGCTTACAGGGAAATGATATCAAAGGAAGGTAGCATTTATTCATTTATTTGATTGTTGTTTAACACTACACTACAGCACATTTAAGGAAGGTAATAAATACTTAAAATGCTAAATGATACGATAACACGGATGTACACTGACACCTACGTTAATGTAAAAACTTGTTTCATGCATGAGGAATATTGTACAGCGAGTAACAACAGTGTAAGGAAAGACTTAGCTAAACTGCTGGACAATTACAAGTCACGGGTTAGCAGGAAAGTGTAATGTGTGAGATAAGTAAGCCTACATTGCTTTCCAAAACGGTACATTACTGAAGATTTCACAGGTATCAGGCGACCAACAGGTATTCCAATATAGTAAATATAATTTGTTCGTATACAAATATAAGGCGGGTCAGTGCGGTCTCGGAAAACAGGGATTCAACATTTAGTCACGGAGGCCCTGGGAAACTCAGGGATGGATGGATATTAGTACTGAGCGATTTTTCGCCCTAGTTGCCTCATGCAAAGGACCCGGTTCGCCCACATATAAGAAGGGAGTTTTGCTCAGGCCGATTTAATCAACCTGCTGACAATGACAGACGACCTGAGGAATAAGGAGTGGGCTTTCCTGTTATACGGTTATGACATGTATACAAGAGATGTTGCCGATTAATTAGGCCAGCTTCCCCCCACCCCCACCCCCACCCCCACTCCTTCCAAAAAAAAAAAAAAAAAAAATACCTTATAGCCATAGGTTAACAGTGTTCCCGATTGAATAATGAGCATTTTGTTGCGTCCAGTCAAACTGGACAAGAGGGAGTTTTCTGTTTTGGTCTATATCTTCGTGTTCTGCGATGCCACTTTTGTAATGCTTAAATCCCGCGGCATAGTTTAGACCCATAACTGTATTATAACCACAGCACCCGTTGATCAAGAATAACAACGTTTGTCAGAATTTACTTCACAAAATATATCACATATACCAAACTCACTTTTTAAAATCATTAAATTGACCACCAAAGCTTTGACTTGTGCCATATGACCACATACAATCTCAGGGGATATATAAGCCCTTAGTTTTTTTATAGCTCTGAAAATCTGTTTCTTGTAAAAATGAAACGTCAATATCGTTGTCAAATACAGATTGTTTCAGTTGAACCTGTTTGCTAATATCTCTTAGCCCATTTACATTCATTGTAGGAAATCTAACTGTATATTGAAAAGACATTGTGATAAAAAGTAGGAGAAGGCACATGTCCAATTTTTGATCTAATTGGATGTTATGCAACACATTCCTTCAAGTCCTAATCAACATCCGGGCGACATCTTCCGCAGGACGCTTTTGTCTGTTTTCTTCTGTAACCAAGCAGCACAAAAATTTATTCGGGGTGGGGGGGGAGGGGTCTTGTAGTCATCTGCTCACATCTGTCAACACTGCTGCATTCATTTCCCTCTTCATCATCTCTGGCATGCGCTTCATGGTCGTCAAATTTGGCCTTTTTTACACTCTTCTGTTCTCCAGCGCATGTCATACCGATGCTTTCTCCACACTGTGGTGAACCACAGATTGTTTGTCTTCATCTTCTTTCCTATATACGTCTCCAGAAACCGCTGCTGTTAAACTAGCTGTTTCGCTTTCTCCAACGATCATCATTTCGCCGGGATCACCTGAACAATCAGTTGTGATGACAACCGCACAGTCAAGTCCTTCTGATTCCATTCCAATGTTATCAACCTCAACTACGCTCATATCTTCACCTTCAGAGTCACCCTAGTCACTCGAATCACTCGTAACTTCAACATTGACGTCAACGTCACCTACGTCATTGTTCATTACCGGTGGTTGCTTGGTTAATTTGTCTCCATTACTTCGAACATTCGCGGCATACGACCAAACCCTAAGGCCACATTCATCTACGACGTGAATATCGGAACCGCAATTACGACAACTCTTAGGACAGTTCTTCCAAGTGTGCGGATCAGAGTAGGGGCAAAACACATCACAGTTAAAACACAAGGTGTGCGTGGCCGCACTAACGGCACTCGTACACTTAACCACAGTACACTCGTAAACATAATCTCATAACCTGAGAAGTTAATAAAATTCGGCACATAGCGTCGAGAATGGCATTTAAACTTCTAAAATTCTTTTCCAAATTCAGCAAAGCACTGTGTGCAGCCTTTGTAGAAACACGAACAAAAAATAATTTCCGAAAACAATTCTTTGGAAAGCTCACCAAGTCCTCCTCGATGCCAATCATTTCAGCCAGGACCGGGATAAACAACCTCTGCACAACATTGGAGAAGGCTGCACTGTCTGCACAGGACAGAGAAACCGACAATGTTCGTGCAGGCCTGCTTCTAGGGTTGAACGAAATGGGCATTAACATTGTCCAAAATCTCATGACTTACGCCCCAAAATCATCAAATTAACTTCTCCTCTCTATTCTCTACACCTTAGTAATAAAACCACACCAAAATCTGAGCAAAAACTCCAACGTAACCTCCAGATTACACCGATTTAAACAAAGAAATATCACAAGACTTCTCCACGCTCTCGCCTTAACCGGAAGTCTCCTTTTTGGCGTGAAATTTTACTTTGCAACCGGTGGACCATAAGGAAAAATATCCACGCTGGCAGGCATTAAATGTATTTTTTTTTTTAAAATATTGAATTTATTCCCAATTTGTCATCAAATACACAGGATTTAACAAGGCATGCCTATCACCCACTTTGGAAAGCAGCTTTATTTAAAATAAAATATCACACACAAGATGACTGCTTTGTGAATAGAACAATTGCACGTTAGCTGCTCATTTCCATAAATACAGCAATTTATCATTCCGTAAAGTACAGAAAACTTTGTTTCTACACCAGACTTTCTCAACAGATAGCCTGTTTGGTCGAAAAAAAGTCAATATGAATACGTGTTTTAATTATTCCCTTGGCAGCCTTAACAATGGCAACATTATCCCTGTTCTTATTCTGAAAGATTATGTCGTTGCGTGCACACCAAATATTAAACTGAAGAACACATATGACATACACTTTCACACCTCTAACTTCGTGGTTAAAGGAGGAATTAAATATTTTGTAAATTAATGTTTCCGAATCGATATTTGGCAGGCCGTTAGCATGCAAAATAAATATCCGGTTAAAGTCATTAAACACATCATGGACGAGCTTACATTGTACAAACAGATGCTGCTGAGTTTCAGACAAGAAGCAAAAAACACACAAGTCGTCAGTGGCTACAATTTCCTAAGAAGTTTTCCTTCACAAGCAAAATGTCAGGAACAAACATGTAACTGAAGTTGACCAAACTGTGCTCTAAATATTCCATATTCGAACCCAGTCCAAATGTGGCACCGACATCACTGCTCTTGGATAGTGTACTATTTTTGTAAGAAAATATTCGTAAATATACCTGCTTGAACACAATGTTAAAGGTTGTGGTACACCAGTAGTAAATTCTCTCCAGGCGTTCGGGCCAGTGTATGAAAAAGGTGGAATGTTGACAGAATGTGGGACATTGCAACGACAAAATTCGTGACAAACGTGTCTTAAGGGTAAACCCAACCAAGAGATGGCAAAGTATTTCCATTCCGCTGTTGTTCCATGAATTAATTGTAAAACATGCCGAGTAACAAGCGCTTTTATTTTACAATCTATATTATGTACATTTAGACCTCCATTCGCTATCTTATTATGTACTACAACTCTCTTCACACTTTCCGGCCTGTTATCCCAGAAAAATTGGAACACAGTTTGGGAACATTTATGAACACATTTAGAAGGCAACAAGATACACTGCGCAGAAAACCATAAGACAGCTAAAGCAACTGTATTTATTAAGACAGACCTCCCCCATAGGGTCAAATATCTTCCATTCCATGCTGATACGTTTCTTTACCTTACTTAAAACACGTTCAGAATTCAGTTCTTCTTGATCTGGTACAAAAAATACTCCACAAATCTTAGAGTTTTTAGAGGCCTTAAGCCCACCACAGTGCACATCATTTTCGTTCCATTTTCGTTCCAATAGGAAGAACCGTACTTTTCAACAAGTTGAGTTTTGCTCCTGACGCTTTTCCATATCTTACTGCTATTTTAATTACATACGGAGCAGAATTCCCCTCAGATAAAACGCAGTCATATCATCTGCAAATGCCGATACTTTTGCTCCCTTATTTGTGCCAGGTAATCGTACATCCTCAATTTCATTATTACTTATGGCCGCTATAAAGGACTGTAAGGACAAGACATATAATAAGGGTAACAAAGAACAACCCTGTCGGACACGCAAAATACGTCGGCCCACCTTGGCAGTCACAGCCGAACTCCTTTTGGCATGTTACTCCTGTTCCAGTTGCATATATGCAGGGCTAAAGTCTTTGTCAGATTAAACTTAACTCTCAATGCCCTTCCATAACCTTCAGATAAACGAATAACCTGTGGGAGAAAAAGCAAAGTTGCGTCGGTCGGGAGTACAGCCCGGATCGAATGCTTGGAACGCAACCATGCTGTTTTTTTTCTCTTGAAAAATATTTTATTACCTTCAGTATACATGAAAAGGTACAGACATTTTCTTACAAGTGTGCCCTGGGATTAAAACATTTTTATCACAATATTTTGCACACAGCTTTCCAATGTCTAATCTGTTTTTTGGTTCAAGAATTGCTTGTTAAACAAATCTTTACGTTTTGACCATTACAAACTAGAAGAAAGTAAATTTGTTTTTAATTAGGACTTAAATAAAGCTTTAACTGACCTTTGTTCTTCCGCATACACCATCATATTTCTTGTTTTGTACATTGCCATTCTGGCCAAACTACGGACAATATTTACAAAAACGAAGTTTATATTTTCCACCTTCCTGGTTACTCCGAACAGCAGGAGCTCCTCGTGAGACATCTGGTTTAAAACGCTTGGGTGAACAGAACGGAATAATGTTTCCAGAATATCGCAGATATATTTTATAAAGTCTGAATTATTAGGATAATTAATAAATAAATGAAACAAGTCTTCTACATCACCATCACATAGATTGCATTTGTCACAGTCAACTGAGCCGATGCGGAAAAGCTTTTCTTTCGTGTAAACGCCATTATGAGGAATTTTCCAGTCCAACTGTACCGATTCTGGACTCTTTCCAGGGAGACCTACAGGTGGCCACACACAGCCAAGATCCAAATGAGGAAACACCCTGCTCCAGTATCTCACAGAGGCTGGTTCCTTTATCAAGGGCTGTCTGGCATATTTGTACAAAATACTTGTTGTGAATGTATGCAGTTGAAAAACAGTCCCCTTCACAGTAATATAGGGTTCACTCTCTGTCGCAAAGCAATTATTAATTCTACCCAATATATTTAGCCATTCCATTGGTATCGCAGACTTTATAGCGCGATACACAGTAACAACTTTAGAAATATTTGCATCCGGACATTCATCTAACACCATCTCAACAATAGCACTTTCTGGAAGAAACCCGGAGATAACAATATAGAGAAAATCCTTAATACAAAACAACTTTGCTTTAATAAAAACATCGAAGGTTTGAGCGTGTTGCTCTATAGCGATGTTTGGATTATAGAAAATAGGTTGATAAAGAACCTGCTGTACGGTTACATTCTTCCGCAGGTTTGATCAGGCTAACATCATTTCGGCGTAAAAAGGAGGAATACCGCACAACAGGGATTTATTCAATGACAAATAAAACAAAGTTCGTATAGTTGGCAGACCTAAACCACCTTTAGTACTGTCATTTATAATTGTTCCGTAGGACACCAAATGAGCCTTACCGCCCCAAAGAAAATCCATGCACATTTGTTTTACACCTTGTAAAATAACATCTGGGACTGGTAAAACGACCATGTTGTACCAGAATCTAGACAATAATAAGGGCATTATAATTGCGACTTTGCCTTGCAAGGACAATTTGCGTTGTTTCCACATATTAACCGTGCACTTTACACTTTTGAGCTTTTCTGACCAATTTCGCTCATTGCATACGTTTTGGTTAGGACCAAGATGCGCGCCTAAGACTTTTATTGAGTCCTTAACAACAGGAATGTTTTCGATTATGTCAACGTTGTCATTAATACCACAGCAATAAATTTCAGATTTTTCAATATTTACCTTGGCGTTTGAAGCCTCACAATATTTGTTGACAACACGCAACACACTTTTAACCGAAGAACGATTACAGACCGTTACAGTTGCGTCATCTGCATGCTGAAATAGCAAACATTATGTGTTCATGCCAGGGATATCGATACCCTTTACACCTGGTGATCGTCTTATTAATGAACCTAAAGACTCAACACTAAGAGCATACAATAGTGCGGTTAGATTTACATAGGGAAAAATATCATGCCCATTGCACTTTACAGTCGGTGTAAAAATGGAAATTTACCTGTTATCACCCAATCCATACTGCGTTACACATTATTTAAAAAGCCATGTGCTTCTTGGTCGAAGGCTTTCTCTTGATCGAGTTTAATAAAATATGCTTCGACGTCATCGTTCTCTACATAGTATAAGGCATCACGTAGACTGCATATTGTGTCGGCTATATCCCTACAGGGAACACATGTTTGTCATTCATTAACGATAGTTCCAATGACTTTCTTCAATCGGTTGGCCGTACTTCTAGGAATTATCTTATAATCCACGTTAAGTAGGCTGATTGGGCGCCAGTTTTAAGGAGAGACCTGTCTCCTCTCTGCTTATAAATAAGTGAAATAACTCCACTTTTCATTATTCTTGTCAGCTGCTCTCTGTTGGGCCTAAAAGCAACCAAAAGTCGCGATAAAACTTCACCGTTAACCCGTCATTACCCGGGCTTTTATTACCGGTCATACCACCTAAAGATGTTCTCATTTCTTCCAGTGTTAGAGGCTGCTCGCACAGGAGCCTATCTTCTTCATTTAAGGATACATCTATAGACCCTAACACAGATTTCTTAGCTTCTTCATCAATCGGGTCATACTTGTACAAGCTACTATAATATGAGTACACTTCACCTAAAATGCCTCTACAATCTGATACAGTATTGCCATTTGACGCCGTCAAGCTTTTTATGGTTTTATCTTGTTGTTTGTGTTTTTCCAAATTGAGGAAATACTTTGTGTTTTTATCACTCTCGTGTACATAGAGGGCTTTAGATCGTAAAATAGCACCCTTACACTTCTCCTTTTCAAAACCCCGAGTTCACCCTCAAGTTGCACAATATACTTTAAATCATAATTAGGCACAACACTGGCACGTCTATATTCATTGTCTAATTTTCTCTGAATATCATTATTTTCTTCATATTTTTCTTTCTGACGTCCTTTGCCATATGACTGTGAAAAGGCCTTGATTTTGTACTTAAGGCTATCCCACCATGTACAAATGTCGTGAACACACAACGGACAGGTCAACTGTTAGTCAATTAGCTGATTCACGGCAGAGGAAAATCCATTGTCATTTAACAACGTGTTATTAAAAACATATAGGCCAGGGCCTCTTTCCACACTAGAAATTCAACTTTGCATAAACGATGTAATGGTCATTATAGGGAGAAAATTTTATACCGACGTATTGACAACTAGGCAACAACTGCCGATAAATTAAACAATGATCTATTCTACTCTGTCGCAACACACCGTCCACATGAGGTCGCCACGTAAAACCACGTTTTATCAGGATGCCTAGTACGCCACAAATCTGCTAGATTGTAAGTCTGCATAGTATTGCATAATACCGCCCTACACTTATCTGACTCCAAAGTAAGGGTTAAGCGATCCTCCCGTGCAAAAACCGTGTTAAAATCGCCCATCATGATGAGGGGTCTATCGCTCACTATATGTACTAGATTTTTAAAGAAGCCAGTTCATTCCGTAACAGAATTCGGAGAGTGAACATTGATTACATCGATTTCATTTCCCTGAATAGAAATTTTTACCTTAATATAACGACCAGACTCACTGAAAAAACATTCTTAATTTGATGTTTATGATGTTTTCTGATCACAAAGGCTACACCTTTAAACTTGTCTGGAGAATTACTATAATATATATCGCCGTCTATAACGTGTTTAATGTTTTCTATGAAAGCATCATCCCAGTGTGTTTCCTGTAGCGCAATAAGGTCTGAAGTAATATGATAGCTCAGAACATCCTTTATCTTATTTATATCCCTGAGTCCATTACAATTCAATGTGGCAAAAGTAAACATAAGAAAAAGAGTAAAAAAGTATAGACATACCGCCATGATGATAATTCTTAAGAGGAAAACTATTAGTGTCAGTTTACATATTATCCTTCTACTTGTATGGGAGCATCCTTCTTGCTTTGTTTAGATTCTGCAGGGGTTTGTACCGTCGTCTACGTTTGCTGGTCACCTCAGAGAATCCCGATGCTTGTGAGGAGTCTATGTCTCCACAATAGCTGTCTCTCCCCTCCTCTTGATCAACCCTCATGGCACCTTTAGGCAGCTGGCATTCCAGGTCATTGTTGTCTTCGCCCCCCTCACTGAGAACGGACACGAAATCTCCGCTGTCCAGCGAACGCTGCTTTCGATCTGCTCTTTCATTACCGGTCGTTGCCGCGAGGTGAGTCTCAAGAATATCTGGGTTGTTGAGCTCGGGCGCTTGCGAAACAACAGACAGGCCCACCTTCGTCTTCGCGAACTGTTGTCGCCTGGTTGGCCACCCATTCTCCGATTCTGAGCACTGGCAAGTAAATATGTTACAGGTGCCACATTCTATGCGTTCGTTGCATATGCAGGGGAAACAGTTGCAATCGAAAAACTCTTCGCAGTAGAACATTTCACCTGCTTTACCACAATTCTCACACGGGGTGGGGGATGGGGCGCACGCCTTTGCCATGTGGCCTTGGCGCAAACACATATGGCTGCGAAATTTCGGGCAATCCTTAAATAAATGGTCGTCGGACAAGCCTAAGGAGCAGACCTTTACTTGATTGTCATCACCTCTGTGCACGAACATTCTTAGCCCTCGGCCGTAATCTTTCAATAAATCACAAACTTCTCTCTCTGCCACCGTAATCTCGAACCCAACGGTATCTTTCGGTACACATGCAAGAAGGCTGTTTAATCCACAAACACGTTCAAATTTCAGCAATCACCTTTTCAGCCGATATTCTCCTGTTATCTCAAGCTTCCACAAGTAACGATAAATGATTCTGGTACAATTTTTCATTCTGGGAATATCAATTCATATTTGAGGAGGCCATAGAGTAAGAGCCTGGCGGCTCGGGAAACAACACCAACAACAACAACAACTCGCAACTCAAAAAACATGTCCGACCACCTGGGCAGTCACAGCCGAACTACCCATCAATAAGTTTAAAAATTTCACGATATAATGTAAGAAAGTATTAAACTATTAGCCATCAGAGAAAATCGAGCTCGCGACGTTTGGTTTAAAATACCAGTGCTCTAACAGCTGAGCTTTGGATGTTTCGCTGTTCGTTACTTGACATTAATTTCTTTAGCCCTCTGGAAAAATAATCCCTAACCACCTGGTGCCCTACATGGCCATATTCATTATGACATTGATGAATTTCGATCAAATACAGAAGTGGACAAAATGACCAATAGGGCCTACTACCAATAAATCTTGTCGAATGTTGAGAGGACATAAAGTTTGTAAATTGACAGTACAGGTCTGCCTTCGAATGAGTCCTTAAAAGGTAAATATTCTGTCTTTGTACAGTGGTTTTAGTTACATATTGAGAGTTTGTAAAATTTAAAACCCGTATTTACTGAAATGTGTCAGATACCAGCTGTGAAATTTTACTTTGCCAGCGGTGGATCATCAGGAAAAAATGTCCACGGATGCAGACATGAAATCATTTAACAATGACTTCATGTAATGAAAAAAAAATATTAAATGTTGAATATCTCGATATCTGGGTTACAAGACTAGTGCTTTAAACACTGAGTTATGGTGGCTTCATCGTGCAACTTTGGACTTTTTCTGTTATTTAACCCCATTGTATATGAATTCCAAAGGAAAGTGATGCCATATATGGCGATGTTGATTAACCAGCTGACTAATTTCAATGAAATACAAAACTCTAAAAAGTGACAATTTTAAGATGTCAGATCCGGTAGTGGAAAGAGAGTGGAAGGAACTTGTGTGAGGAGTATGTGTGAGTGGTAATAGTTGACTAGCAGTGCAATTAGTGACCTACTTATGTTACCCAGCAAACGCAATAACCGGTGACAATGGTTTTGAAAAATGAGACAGCTCTACCAAAGCTTTTGAAAATTGATTGCCCTATTTCTTGTCGAATGGTAAGGGGGATATATGTTGTAAACTCGCAGTCTAAGACTGTGCCTAAATATTTCCTCAAAGGTAAACTTGCTACCATTAGACAAAAGCGTTTAATGAAATTTTCATAATTTGTAAAATAAAACTTGGCACAAATTTCGACTTTTTCTTTTATTTAACCCTATTGGATATGATTTCCAAAGGAAAGTGATGCCATACATGGCGATATTGATTACCCAACTGACTAATTTCAATGAAATGCAAAACTCCAAAAAGTGACAATTTTAAAATCCGGTAGTGCAAAGAGAGTGGAAGGCAGGTGTGTGAGGAGTATGTGGGAGTGGTAATATCTGACTAGCAGTGGAATTAGTGACCTACTTATGTTACCCAGCAAACGCAATAACCGGTGACAATGGTTTTGAAAAATGAGACAGCTCTACCAAAGCTTTTGAAAATTGATTGCCCTATTTCTTGTCCAATGGTGAGGTTGATATATGTTGTAAATTCGCAGTCAAAGACTGTGCCTAAATATTTCCTCAAAGGTAAACTTGCTACCATTAAACAAAGCGTTTAATGAAATTTTCATAATTTGAGAATTCGAATTCGCCCGTTTGTCACAGTCATAAATAATTTTAAAAATTTCTTGATGTATTGAAAGAAAGTATTAAACCATTAGTCCGGAGAGAGAATCGAAATCTCAACCCCTGGTTACAAGACCAGTGCTCTAACCGCTGAGCTATGGAGGCTTCGCCGTCGATATGACATTTTTTTTCGTTAGCCCTCTTGAAAAATAATCCCTAACCACCTGGTGTCCTACATGAGCATATTCAGTATGACATTGATGAATTTCGACGAAATGCAAAAGTTGAAAAAAGGACAGTTTTTAAGGTGTCAGAGGCGGTAATGTAAATAGAAAGGAAGGCAAGTATATGCAGAGTATGTTGGAGTGGCAATAATTGAGGAGCAGTGCAATTAGCGACCGAAAAAGCAATTAGCACAGACATTGGTTTTAAGAAATGAAACAAGGCTTCCAAAGCTTTTCAAAATATACTACCAATAAATCTTGTCGAATGTTGAGAGGACATAAAGTTTGTAAACTCACAGTACAGGGCTGCGTTTGAATTATTTCTAAAAGGTAAATATTCTGTCTTTGTACAGTGGTTTTAGTTACATATTGAGAGTTTGTAAAATTTAAAACCCGTCTTTACTGAAATGTGTCAGATACCAGCTGTGAAATTTTACTTTGCCAGCGGTGGATCATCAGGAAAAATGTCCACGGTGGCAGACATGAAATCATTTAACAATGACTTCATGTAATGAAAAAAAAATATCAAATGTTGAATATCTCGATATCTGGGTTACAAGACTAGTGCTTTAAGCACTGAGTTATGGTGGCTTCATCGTGCAAATTTCGACTTTTTCTTTTATTGAACTCTATTGGATATGAATTCCAAAGGAAAGTGATGCCAAACATATTGATTATCCAGCTGACTAATTTCATAGAAATACACGACTCTGAAAAATGACAATTTTAAGGTGTCAGATGCGGTAGTGGAAAGAGAGTGGAAGGCAGGTGTGTGAGGAGTATGTGGGAGTGGTAATATCTGACTAGCAGTGCAATTAGTGACCTACTTATGTTACCCAGCAAACGCAATAACCGGTGACTATGGTTTTGAAAAATGAGACAGCTCTACCAAAGCTTTTAAAAATTGATTGCCCTATTTCTTGTCGACTGGTGAGGTGAATATATGTTGTAAAGTCGCAGTCTAAGAGTTTGTCTAAATATTTCATCAAAAGTAAACTTGCTACCTTTAAACAAAGCGTTTAATGAAATTTTCACAATGTAAAATTCGGCCAATTGTCGCAGTCATAAACTATTGGTTGCTTGACATTTTTTTTTCTTTAGCCCTCTTGAAAAATGATCCCTAACCACCTGGTGCCTTACATAACCACATTCATTATGCTATTGATCAATTTCGATCAAATACAGAAGTTGACACAATGACAGTTTTTAAGGTGTCAGAGGCGGTAATGTAAACAGAAAGGAAAGCAAGTATGTGAGGAGTATGTGGGAGTGGAAATAGGTGACTAGCAGTGCAATTAGTGACCTACTTATGTCATCCAGCAAACGCAATAACCGGTGAAAATGGTTTTGAAAAATGAGACAGCGCTATAAAAGCTTTTGAAAATTGATTGCCCTATTTCTTGTCCAATGGTGAGGTTGATATATGTTGTAAACTCGCAGTGGAAGAACCGTGCCTAAATGTTTCTTCAAAGTTAAACTGGCTACCTTTAAACAAAGCGTTTAATGAAATTTTCACAATTTGTAAAATAAAACTTGACACATTTTCGTAGTCATAAATAATTTCAAAAACTTCAAAAAAAGAAAGTATTAGCCCCCAGAGAGAATCGAACTCTCGACCCCTGGTTTACAAGACCAGTGCTCTAACCGCTGAGCTATGGAGGCTTCCCGAACGATATGCAACTTTTTTTCTTTAGCCCTCTTGAAAAAAAATCCCTAACCACCTGGTGTCCTACATGGCCACATTCATTATGCTATTGATCAATTTCGATGAATGCAGAAGTCGACACAATGACAGTTTTTAAGGTGTCAGAGCCGGTAATGTAAATAGAAAGGAAAGCAAGTGTGTGCAGAGTATGTGGGAGTGGCAATAACCGAGGAGCAGTGCAATTAGAGACCGAAAAACCAATTGGTTTTAAGAAATGAAACAAGGCTTCCAAAGCTTTTCAAAATATACTACCAAGAACTCTTGTCGAATGTTGAGAGGACATAAAGTTTGTAAACTCACAGTACAGGTCTGCGTTTGAATTATTTCTAAAAGGTAAATATTCTGTCTTTGTACAGTGGTTTTAGTTACATATTGAGAGTTTGTAAAATTTAAAACCCGTCTTTACTGAAATGTGTCAGATACCAGCTGTGAAATTTTACTTTGCAAGCGGTGGATCATCAGGAAAAATGTCCACGGTGGCAGACATGAAATCATTTAACAATGACTTCATGTAATGAAAAAAAAATATCAAATGTTGCATATCTCGATATCTTTGTTACAAGACTAGTGCTTTAAACACTGAGTTATGGTGGCTTCATCGTGTAAATTTAGACTTTTTCTTTTATTTAAATCTATTGGATATGATTTCCAAAGGAAAGTGATGCCATACATGGCGATACTGATTATCCAGCTGACTAATTTCATTGAAATACACGACTCTGAAAAATGACAATTTTAAGGTGTCAGATCCGGTAGTGGAAAGAGAGTGGAAGGCAGGTGTGTGCGGAGTATGTGGGAGTGGTAATATCTGAATAGCAGTGGAATTAGTGACCTACTTATGTTACCCATCACACGGTATAACCGGTGACAATGGTTTTGAAAAATGAGACAGCTCTGCCAAAGCTTTTGAAAATTGATTGCCCTATTTCTTGTCGAATTTTGAGAGGGATATATGTTGTAAAGTCGCAGTCAAAAACTCTGCCTAAATATTTCCTCAAAGGTAAACTTGCTTCCTTTAAACAAAGCGTTTAATGTAATTTTCACAATTTGTGAATTCAAATTCGCCCATTTGTCGCAGTCATAAATAATTTCAAAAATTTGATGATGTATTGAAAGAAAGTATTAAACTATTAGCCCCCAGAGAGAATCGAACTCTCGACCCCTGGTTTACAATAATCCCTCACCACCTGGTGTGGTGCATGGCCATATTCATTATGCTATTGATCAATTTCGATGAATGCAGAAGTCAACACAATGACAGTTTTTAAAGTGTCAGAGCCGGTAATGGAAATAGAAAGGAAAGCAAGTGTGTGCAGAGTATGTGGGAGTGGCAATAACCGAGGAGCTGTGCAATTAGAGACCGAAAAACCAATTGGTTTTAAGAAATGAAACAAGGCTTCCAAAGCTTTTCAAAATATACTACC
Organism: Acanthopleura granulata; assembly: GCA_016165875.1. Classification (NCBI taxonomy): domain Eukaryota; kingdom Metazoa; phylum Mollusca; class Polyplacophora; order Chitonida; family Chitonidae; genus Acanthopleura; species Acanthopleura granulata. Next base: position 17,880,954 of record JABBOT010000007.1, read on the forward strand.
AAGAACTCTTGTCGAATGTTGAGAGGACATAAAGTTTGTAAACTCACAGTACAGGGCTGCGTTTGAATTATTTCTAAAAGGTAAATATTCTGTCTTTGTACAGTGGTTTTAGTTACATATTGAGAGTTTGTAAAATTTAAAACCCGTCTTTACTGAAATGTGTCAGATACCAGCTGTGAAATTTTACTTTGCAAGCGGTGGATCATCAGGAAAAATGTCCACGGTGGCAGACATGAAATCATTTAACAATGACTTCATGTAATGAAAAAATATATTAAATGTTGAATATCTCGATATCTTTGTTACAAGACTAGTGCTTTAAACACTGAGTTATGGTGGCTTCATCGTGTAAATTTCGACTTTCTCTTTTATTTAAAATCTATTGGATATGAATTCCAAAGGAAAGTGATGCCATACATGGCGATATTGATTATCCAGCTGACTAATTTCAATGAAATACAAAACTCTAAAAAGTGACAATTATTAAGGTGTCAGATGCGGTAGTGGAAAGAGAGTGGAAGGCAGGTGTCTGAGGGGTATGTGTGAGTGGTAATATCTGACTAGCAGTGCAATTAGTGACCTACTTATGTTACCCAGCAAACGCAATAACCGGTGACAATGGCTTTGAAAAATAAGACAGCTCTCCCAAAGCTTTTAAAAATTGATAGCCCTATTTCTTGTCCAATGGTGAGGGGAATATATGTTGTAAAGTCGCAGTCTAAGAGTTTGTATAAATATTTCCTATAAAGTAAACTTGCTACCTTTAAATAAAGTGTTTAATGAAATTTTCACACTATAAAATTCGGCAGTAAATATTTTTAAAACTTCACGATGTAATGAAAGAAAATGTTAAACTATTAGCCCCCAGAGAGAATCGAACTCTCGACCCCTGGTTTGCAAGATCAGTGCTCTATGGAGGCCTTACTATTGGTTGCTTGACATTATTTTTTTCTTTAACCCTTGTGAAAAATAATCCCTAACCACCTGGTGCCCTATATGGCCACATTCATTATGCTATTGATCAATTTCGATCAAATACAGAAGTTGACACAATGACAGTTTTTAAGGTGTCAGAGCCGGTAATGTAAACAGAAAGGAAAGCAAGTATGTGAGGAGTATGTGGGAGTGGAAATAGGTGACCAGCAGTGCAATTAGTGACCTACTTATGTCATCCAGCAAACGCAATAACCGGTGACAATGGTTTTGAAAAATGAGACAGCGCTATAAAAGCTTTTGAAAATTGATTGCCCTATTTCTTGTCCAATGGTGAGATGGATATATGTTGTAAACTCGCAGTGGAAGAACCGTGCCTAAATGTTTCTTCAAAGGTAAACTTGCTACCTTTAAACAAAGCGTTTAATGAAATTTTCACAATTTGTAAAATAAAACTTGACACATTTTCGTAGGCATAAATAATTTCAAAAACTTCAAAAAAAGAAAGTATTAAAAGTATTAGCCCCCAGAGAGAATCGAACTCTCGACCCCTGGTTTACAAGACCAGTGCTCTAACCGCTGAGCTATGGAGGCTTCGCGGACGATATGCCATTTTTTTTCTTTAGCCCTCTTGAAAAATAATCCCTAACCACCTTGTGTGGTGCATGGCCATATTCATTATGCTATTGATCAATTTCGATGAATGCAGAAGTCGACACAATGACAGTTTTTAAGGTGTCAGATGCGGTAGTGGAAAGAGAGTGGAAGGCAGGTGTGTGAGGAGTATGTGGGAGTGGTAATATCTGACTAGCAGTGCAATTAGTGACCTACTTATGTTACCCATCACACGGTATAACCGGTGACAATGGTTTTGAAAAATGAGACAGCTCTAGCAAAGCTTTTGAAAATTGATTGCCCTATTTCTTGTCCAATGGTGAGGTGGATATATGTTGTAAAGTCGCAGTCTAAGACCGTGCCTAAATATTTCCTCAAAGGTAAACTTACTTCCTTTAAACAAAGCGTTTAATGTAATTTTCACAATTTGTGAATTCAAATTCGCCCGTTTGTCGCAGTCATAAATAATTTCAAAAATTTGATGATGTATTGAAAGAAAGTATTAAACTATTAGCCCCCAGAGAGAATCGAACTCTCGACCCCTGGTTTACAAGACCAGTGCTCTAACCGCTGAGCTATGGAGGCTTCCCGGACGATATGCCATTCTTTTTCTTTAGCTCTCTTGAAAAATAATCCCTAAACACCTGGTGTGGTGCCTGGCCATATTCATTATGCTATTGATCAATTTCGATGAATGCAGAAGTCGACACAATGACAGTTTTTAAGGTGTCAGAGGCGGTAATGTAAATAGAAAGGAAAGCAAGTGTGTGCAGAGTATGTGGGAGTGGCAATAACCGAGGAGCTGTGCAATTAGAGACCGAAAAACCAATTGGTTTTAAGAAATGAAACAAGGCTTCCAAAGCTTTTCAAAATATACTACCAAGAACTCTTGTCGAATGTTGAGAGGACATAAAGTTTGTAAACTCACAGTACAGGTCTGCGTTTGAATTATTTCTAAAAGGTAAATATTCTGTCTTTGTACAGTGGTTTTAGTTACATATTGAGAGTTTGTAAAATTTAAAACCCGTCTTTACTGAAATGTGTCAGATACCAGCTGTGAAATTTTACTTTGCCAGCGGTGGATCATCAGGAAAAATGTCCACGGTGGCAGACATGAAATCATTTAACAATGACTTCATGTAATGAAAAAAAAATATCAAATGTTGCATATCTCGATATCTGGGTTACCAGACTAGTGCTTTAAGCACTGAGTTATGGTGGCTTCATCGTGCAAATTTCGACTTTTTCTTTTATTGAACTCTATTGGATATGATTTCCAAAGGAAAGTGATGCCATACATGGCGATACTGATTATCCAGCTGACTAATTTCATAGAAATACACGACTCTGAAAAATGACAATTTTAAGGTGTCAGATGCGGTAGTGGAAAGAGAGTGGAAGGCAGGTGTGTGCGGAGTATGTGGGAGTGGTAATATCTGACTAGCAGTGGAATTAGTGACCTACTTATGTTACCCAGCAAACGCAATAACCGGTGACTATGGTTTTGAAAAATGAGACAGCTCTACCAAAGCTTTTGAAAATTGATTGCCCTATTTCTTGTCGACTGGTGAGGTGAATATATGTTGTAAAGTCGCAGTCTAAGAGTTTGTCTAAATATTTCATCAAAAGTAAACTTGCTACCTTTAAACAAAGCGTTTAATGAAATTTTCACAATGTAAAATTCGGCCAATTGTCGCAGTCATAAACTATTGGTTGCTTGACATTTTTTTTTCTTTAGCCCTCTTGAAAAATGATCCCTAACCACCTGGTGCCTTACATAACCACATTCATTATGCTATTGATCAATTTCGATCAAATACAGAAGTTGACACAATGACAGTTTTTAAGGTGTCAGCGGCGGTAATGTAAACAGAAAGGAAAGCAAGTATGTGAGGAGTATGTGGGAGTGGAAATAGGTGACTAGCAGTGCAATTAGTGACCTACTTATGTCATCCAGCAAACGCAATAACCGGTGAAAATGGTTTTGAAAAATGAGACAGCGCTATAAAAGCTTTTGAAAATTGATTGCCCTATTTCTTGTCCAATGGTGAGGTTGATATATGTTGTAAACTCGCAGTCGAAGAACCGTGCCTAAATGTTTCTTCAAAGTTAAACTGGCTACCTTTAAACAAAGCGTTTAATGAAATTTTCACAATTTGTAAAATAAAACTTGACACATTTTCGTAGTCATAAATAATTTCAAAAACTTCAAAAAAAGAAAGTATTAAAAGTATTAGCCCCCAGAGAGAATCGAACTCTCGACCCCTGGTTTACAAGACCAGTGCTCTAACCGCTGAGCTATGGAGGCTTCCCGAACGATATGCAACTTTTTTTCTTTAGCCCTCTTGAAAAATAATCCCTAACCACCTGGTGTCCTACATGGCCATATTCATTATGCTATTGATCAATTTCGATGAATGCAGAAGTCGACACAATGACAGTTTTTAAAGTGTCAGAGGCGGTAATGGAAATAGAAAGGAAAGCAAGTGTGTGCAGAGTATGTGGGAGTGGCAATAACCGAGGAGCAGTGCAATTAGAGACCGAAAAACCAATTGGTTTTAAGAAATGAAACAAGGCTTCCAAAGCTTTTCAAAATATACTACCAAGAACTCTTGTCGAATGTTGAGAGGACATAAAGTTTGTAAACTCACAGTACAGGTCTGCGTTTGAATTATTTCTAAAAGGTAAATATTCTGTCTTTGTACAGTGGTTTTAGCTACATATTGAGAGTTTGTAAAATTTAAAACCCGTCTTTAATGAAATGTGTCAGATACCAGCTGTGAAATTTTACTTTGCAAGCGGTGGATCATCAGGAAAAATGTCCACGGTGGCAGACATGAAATCATTTAACAATGACTTCATGTAATGAAAAAAAAATATTAAATGTTGAATATCTCGATATCTTTGTTACAAGACTAGTGCTTTAAGCACTGAGTTATGGTGGCTTCATCGTGCAAATTTCGACTTTTTCTTTTATTTAAATCTATTGGATATGATTTCCAAAGGAAAGTGATGCCATACATGGCGATATTGATTATCCAGCTGACTAATTTCATTGAAATACACGACTCTGAAAAATGACAATTTTAAGGTGTCAGATGCGGTAGTGGAAAGAGAGTGGAAGGCAGGTGTGTGAGGAGTATGTGGGAGTGGTAATATCTGAATAGCAGTGGAATTAGTGACCTACTTATGTTACCCAGCAAACGCAATAACGGGTGACAATGGTTTTGAAAAATGAGACAGCTCTATAAAAGCTTTTGAAAATTGATTGCCCTATTTCTTGTCGAATTTTCAGAGGGATATATGTTGTAAAGTCGCAGTCAAAAACTCCGCCTAAATATTTCCTCAAAGGTAAACTTGCTACCTTTAAACAAAGCGTTTAATGTAATTTTCACAATTTGTGAATTCAAATTCGCCCATTTGTCGCAGTCATAAATAATTTCAAAAATTTCATGATGTATTGAAAGAAAGTATTAAACTATTAGCCCCCAGAGAGAATCGAACTCTCGACCCCTGGTTTACAATAATCCCTCACCACCTGGTGTGGTGCATGGCCATATTCATTATGCTATTGATCAATTTCGATGAATGCAGAAGTCAACACAATGACAGTTTTTAAAGTGTCAGAGCCGGTAATGGAAATAGAAAGGAAAGCAAGTGTGTGCAGAGTATGTGGGAGTGGCAATAACCGAGGAGCAGTGCAATTAGAGACCGAAAAACCAATTGGTTTTAAGAAATGAAACAAGGCTTCCAAAGCTTTTCAAAATATACTACCAAGAACTCTTGTCGAATGTTGAGAGGACATAAAGTTTGTAAACTCACAGTACAGGTCTGCGTTTGAATTATTTCTAAAAGGTAAATATTCTGTCTTTGTACAGTGGTTTTAGTTACATATTGAGAGTTTGTAAAATTTAAAACCCGTCTTTACTGAAATGTGTCAGATACCAGCTGTGAAATTTTACTTTGCAAGCGGTGGATCATCAGGAAAAATGTCCACGGTGGCAGACATGAAATCATTTAACAATGACTTCATGTAATGAAAAAATATATTAAATGTTGAATATCTCGATATCTTTGTTACAAGACTAGTGCTTTAAACACTGAGTTATGGTGGCTTCATCGTGCAAATTTCGACTTTCTCTTTTATTTAAAATCTATTGGATATGAATTCCAAAGGAAAGTGATGCCATACATGGCGATATTGATTATCCAGCTGACTAATTTCAATGAAATACAAAACTCTAAAAAGTGACAATTATTAAGGTGTCAGATGCGGTAGTGGAAAGAGAGTGGAAGGCAGGTGTCTGAGGGGTATGTGTGAGTGGTAATATCTGACTAGCAGTGCAATTAGTGACCTACTTATGTTACCCAGCAAACGCAATAACCGGTGACAATGGCTTTGAAAAATGAGACAGCTCTCCCAAAGCTTTTAAAAATTGATTGCCCTATTTCTTGTCCAATGGTGAGGGGAATATATGTTGTAAAGTCGCAGTCTAAGAGTTTGTATAAATATTTCCTATAAAGTAAACTTGCTACCTTTAAATAAAGTGTTTAATGAAATTTTCACACTATAAAATTCGGCAGTAAATATTTTTAAAACTTCACGATGTAATGAAAGAAAATGTTAAACTATTAGCCCCCAGAGAGAATCGAACTCTCGACCCCTGGTTTGCAAGATCAGTGCTCTATGGAGGCCTTACTATTGGTTTCTTGACATTATTTTTTTCTTTAACCCTTGTGAAAAATAATCCCTAACCACCTGGTGCCCTATATGGCCACATTCATTATGCTATTGATCAATTTCGATCAAATACAGAAGTTGACACAATGACAGTTTTTAAGGTGTCAGAGCCGGTAATGTAAACAGAAAGGAAAGCAAGTATGTGAGGAGTATGTGGGAGTGGAAATAGGTGACCAGCAGTGCAATTAGTGACCTACTTATGTCATCCAGCAAACGCAATAACCGGTGACAATGGTTTTGAAAAATGAGACAGCGCTATAAAAGCTTTTGAAAATTGATTGCCCTATTTCTTGTCCAATGGTGAGATGGATATATGTTGTAAACTCGCAGTGGAAGAACCGTGCCTAAATGTTTCTTCAAAGGTAAACTTGCTACCTTTAAACAAAGCGTTTAATGAAATTTTCACAATTTGTAAAATAAAATGTGACACATTTTCGTAGTCATAAATAATTTCAAAAACTTCAAAAAAAGAAAGTATTAAAAGTATTATCCCCCAGAGAGAATCGAACTCTCGACCCCTGGTTTACAGGACCAGTGCTCTAACCGCTGAGCTATGGAGGCTTCCGGACGATATGCAACTTTTTTTCTTTAGCCCTCTTGAAAAATAATCCCTAACCACCTTGTGTGGTGCCTGGCCATATTCATTATGCTATTGATCAATTTCGATCCATGCAGAAGTCGACACAATGACAGTTTTTAAGGTGTCAGAGGCGGTAATGTAAATAGAAAGGAAAGCAAGTGTGTGCAGACTATGTGGGAGTGGCAATAACCGAGGAGCAGTGCAATTAGAGACCGAAAAACCAATTGGTTTTAAGAAATGAAACAAGGCTTCCAAAGCTTTTCAAAATATACTACCAAGAACTCTTGTCGAATGTTGAGAGGACATAAAGTTTGTAAACTCACAGTACAGGTCTGCGTTTGAATTATTTCTAAAAGGTAAATATTCTGTCTTTGTACAGTGGTTTTAGTTACATATTGAGAGTTTGTAAAATTTAAAACCCGTCTTTACTGAAATGTGTCAGATACCAGCTGTGAAATTTTACTTTGCAAGCGGTGGATCATCAGGAAAAATGTCCACGGTGGCAGACATGATATCATTTAACAATGACTTCCTGTAAAGAAAAAAAAATATTAAATGTTGAATATCTCGATATCTGGGTTACAAGACTAGTGCTTTAAACACTGAGTTATGGTGGCTTCATCGTGCAAATTTAGACTTTTTCTTTTATTTAACTCTATTGGATATGAATTCCAAAGAAAAGTGATGCCATACATGGCGATATTGATTATCCAGCTGACTAATTTCATTGAAATACACGACTCTGAAAAATGACAATTTTAAGGTGTCAGATGCGGTAGTGGAAAGAGAGTGGAAGGCAGGTGTGTGAGGAGTATGTGGGAGTGGTAATATCTAAATAGCAGTGGAATTAGTGACCTACTTATGTTACCCAGCAAACGCAATAACCGGTGACAATGGTTTTAAAAAATGAGACAGCTCTACCAAAGCTTTTGAAAATTGATTGCCCTATTTCTTGTCCAATGGTGAGGTGGATATATGTTGTAAAGTCGCAGTCTAAGAGTTTGTCTAAATATTTCCTCAAAGGTAAACTTGCTACCTTTAAACAAAGCGTTTAATGAAATTTTCACAATATAAAATTCGGTCAATTGTCGCAGTCATAAACTATTGGTTGCTTGACATTATTTTTTTCTTTAGCCCTCTTGAAAAATGATCCCTAACCACCTGGTGTCCTACATAACACATTCATTATGCTATTGATCAATTTCGATCAAATACAGAAGTTGACACAATGACAGTTTTTAAGGTGTCAGAGCCGGTAATGTAAATAGAAAGGAAGGCAAGTATGTGAGGAGTATGTGGGAGTGGAAATAGGTGACTAGCAGTGCAATTAGTGACCTACTTATGTCATCCAGCAAACACAATAACCGGTGACAATGGTTTTGAAAAATGAGACAGCGCTATAAAAGCTTTTGAAAATTGATTGCCCTATTTCTTGTCCAATGGTGAGGTGGATATATGTTGTAAACTCGCAGTGGAAGAACCGTGCCTAAATGTTTCTTCAAAGGTAAACTTGCTACCTTTAAACAAAGCGTTTAATGAAATTTTCACAATTTGTAAAATAAAATGTGACACATTTTCGTAGTAATAAATAATTTCAAAAACTTCAAAAAAAGAAAGTATTAAATCTATTAGCCCCCAGAGAGAATCGAACTCTCGACCCCTGGTTTACAAGACCAGTGCTCTAACCGCTGAGCTATGGAGGCTTCGCGGACGATATGCCATTTTTTTTCTTTAGCCCTCTTGAAAAATAATCCCTAACCACCTGGTGTGGTGCATGGCCATATTCATTATGCTATTGATCAATTTCGATGAATGCAGAAGTTGACACAATGACAGTTTTTAAGGTGTCAGAGGCGGTAATGTAAATAGAAAGGAAAGCATGTGTGTGCAGAGTATGTGGGAGTGGCAATAACCGAGGAGCAGTGCAATTAGAGACCGAAAAACCAATTGGTTTTAAGAAATGAAACAAGGCTTCCAAAGTTTTTCAAAATATGCTACCAAGAACTCTTGTCGAATGTTGAGAGGACATAAAGTTTGTAAACTCACAGTACAGGGCTGCGTTTGAATTATTTCTAAAAGGTAAATATTCTGTCTTTGTACAGTGGTTTTAGTTACATATTGAGAGTTTGTAAAATTTAAAACCCGTCTTTACTGAAATGTGTCAGATACCAGCTGTGAAATTTTACTTTGCAAGCGGTGGATCATCAGGAAAAATGTCCACGGTGGCAGACATGAAATCATTTAACAATGACTTCATGTAATGAAAAAAAAATATCAAATGTTGAATATCTCGATATCTTTGTTACAAGACTAGTGCTTTAAGCACTGAGTTATGGTGGCTTCATCGTGCAAATTTCGACTTTTTCTTTTATTGAACTCTATTGGATATGAATTCCAAAGGAAAGTGATGCCATACATGGCGATATTGATTATCCAGCTGACTAATTTCATTGAAATACACGACTCTGAAAAATGACAATTTTAAGGTGTCAGATGCGGTAGTGGAAAGAGAGTGGAAGGCAGGTGTGTGAGGAGTATGTGGGAGTGGTAATATCTGACTAGCAGTGCAATTAGTGATCTACTTATGTTACCCAGCAAACGCAATAACGGGTGACAATGGTTTTGAAAAATAAGACAGCGCTACCAAAGCTTTTGAAAATTGATTGCCCTATTTCTTGTCGAATTGTGAGGGGAATATATGTTGTAAAGTCACAGTCTAAGAGTTTGTCTAAATATTTCCTCAAAAGTAAACTTGCTACCTTTAAACAAAGCGTTTAATGAAATTTTCACAATATAAAATTCCGCCCTTTGTCGCAGTCATAAACTATTGGTTGCTTGACATTTTTTTTTCTTTAGCCCTCTTGAAAAATGATCCCTAACCACCGTGTGCCTTACATGGCCACATTCATTATGCTATTGATCAATTTCGATCAAATACAGAAGTTGACACAATGACAGTTTTTAAGGTGTCAGAGCCGGTAATGTAAACAGAAAGGAAAGCAAGTATGTGAGGAGTATGTGGGAGTGGAAATAGGTGACTAGCAGTGCAATTAGTGACCTACTTATGTCATCCAGCAAACACAATAACCGGTGACAATGGTTTTGAAAAATGAGACAGCGCTATAAAAGCTTTTGAAAATTGATTGCCCTATTTCTTGTCCAATGGTGAGATGGATATATGTTGTAAACTCGCAGTGGAAGAACCGTGCCTAAATGTTTCTTCAAAGGTAAACTTGCTACCTTTAAACAAAGCGTTTAATGAAATTTTCACAATTTGTAAAATAAAATGTGACACATTTTCGTAGTCATAAATAATTTCAAAAACTTCAAAAAGAGAAAGTATTAAAACTATTAGCCCCCAGAGAGAATCGAACTCTCAAACCCTGGTTTACAAGACCAGTGCTCTAACCGCTGAGCTATGGAGGGTTCCCGGAAGATATGCCATTTTTTTTCTTTAGCCCTCCTGAAAAATAATCCCTAACCACCTGGTGTGGTGCATGGCCATATTCATTATGCTATTGATCAATTTCGATCCATGCAGAAGTCGACACAATGACAGTTTTTAAGGTGTCAGAGGCGGTAATGGAAATAGAAAGGAAAGCAAGTGTGTGCAGACTATGTGGGAGTGGCAATAACCGAGGAGCAGTGCAATTGGAGACCGAAAAACCAATTGGTTTTAAGAAATGAAACAAGGCTTCCAAAGCTTTTCAAAATATACTACCAAGAACTCTTGTCGAATGTTGAGAGGACATAAAGTTTGTAAACTCACAGTACAGGTCTGCGTTTGAATTATTTCTAAAAGGTAAATATTCTGTCTTTGTACAGTGGTTTTAGTTACATATTGAGAGTTTGTAAAATTTAAAACCCGTCTTTAATGAAATGTGTCAGATACCAGCTGTGAAATTTTACTTTGCAAGCGGTGGATCATCAGGAAAAACATCCACGGTGGCAGACATGAAATCATTTAACAATGACTTCATGTAAAGAAAAAAAATATTAAATGTTGAGTATCTCGATATCTGGGTTACAAGACTAGTGCTTTAAACACTGAGTTATGGTGGCTTCATCGTGCAAATTTAGACTTTTTCTTTTATTTAAATCTATTGGATATGATTTCCAAAGAAAAGTGATGCTATACATGGCGATACTGATTATCCAGCTGACTAATTTCATTGAAATACACGACTCTGAAAAATGACAATTTTAAGGTGTCAGATGCGGTAGTGGAAAGAGAGTGGAAGGCAGGTGTGTGAGGAGTATGTGTGAGTGGTAATATCTGACTAGCAGTGGAATTAGTGACCTACTTATGTTACCCAGCAAACGCAATAACCGGTGACAATGGTTTTGAAAAATGAGACAGCTCTACCAAAGCTTTTGAAAATTGATTGCCCTCTTTCTTGTCGAATTTTGAGGTGGATATATGTTGTAAAGTCGCAGTCTAAGACCGTGCCTAAATATTTCCTCAAAGGTAAACTTGCTTCCTTTAAACAAAGCGTTTAATGTAATTTTCACAATTTGTGAATTCAAATTCGCCCATTTGTCGCAGTCATAAATAATTTCAAAAATTTCATGATGTATTGAAAGAAAGTATTAAACTATTAGCCCCCAGAGAGAATCGAACTCTCGACCCCTGGTTTACAATAATCCCTCACCACCTGGTGTGGTGCATGGCCATATTCATTATGCTATTGATCAATTTCGATCAAATACAAAAGTTGACACAATGACAGTTTTCAAGGTGTCAGAGGCGGTAATGTAAACAAAAAGGAAGGCAAGTATGTGCAGAGTATGTGGGAGTGGCAATAACCAAGGTGCAGTGTAATTAGCGACCGAAAAAGGAATTTCCACAGACATTGGTTTTAAGAAATGAAACAAGGATTCCAAAGCTTTTCAAAATATACTGCCAATAAATCTTCGTTTTATTGAAAGAAGATATTAAATGTTGAATGTCTCGATCCCTGGTTTACAAGACCAGTGCTCTGAGCACTGAGCAAATTGGGACATTTTCTTTTATTTAAACCTGTTGAAAAAATAATTGCAATGAAAGCTGGTGCCGTACAAGGCGATATTGATTATCCAGCTGAATAATTTCAATGAAATACAGAACTAGAAAAAGTGACAATTTTGAGGTGTCACACCTGGTAGTGTAAACAGAATGAAACGCAAGTATGTGAAGAGTATGTGGGTGTGACAATAACTGACTAGCAGTAGTGACCTACTTATGTTAACCAGCAAACGCAATAACCGTTGACAATGGTTTTGAAAAATAAGATAGCGCTACCAAAGCCTTGGAAAATTGATTGCCCTATTTCTTGTCCAGTGGTGAGGAGGATATATGTTGTAAACTCGCAGTCTAAGACTGTGCCTAAATATTTCCTCAAAGGTAAAGATCCTACCTTTAAACAAAGCGTTTAATGAAATTTTCACAATTTGTAAAATAAAATTTGGTTCATCGTCGCAGACATAAATAATTTCAAAAATTTCACGATGTAATGAAAGAAAGTGTTAAACTATTAGCCCCCAGAGGGAATCGAATTCTCGACCCCTGGTTTACAAGACCAGTACACTTTGTTTTTTCTCTTGAGAAATATTTTATTACCTTTTGTGCGCTACCCGCTGAGCTATGGAAGCTTCAGGGAGCATATCGGAACATTTTCTTTTCTTCAGCCCTGTTGAAAAATAACTCTTAACCACCAGGTGCCATGTGTGGCGACATTGATTATTCAACTGGCTAAGTTTATAAAAACACAGAGCTCTAAATAGTGACATTTTTTGAAGGCGCGAGACCCGACAGCGTAAAACGGAAGGAACGCAAGTATGTCTGCAGTATGTTAACGTGGAAATAATTCAGGAGCAGTGCAATTAGCGACTGACGTATGTTAACTTGCAAAAGCAATTGCCCTGCACATTGGTTTTGAAAAAAAAATCAAAGCTAGCAAAGGGGTTCAAATTTAATATCATTAACTCTTGACAAATGGTAAGGAGATATGTACTTTGTAACCTCGTAATGTAAGACTGTGCCTAAATTATCCCCCAAAGGTAAACATGCTATATTTATAGACAGCGTTTTATTAAATTTTGGCAATTTGCAAAATATAATTCTGATCTTTTCTGAAATGTGTAAGGTACCATGGGTGGAATTTTACTTTGCAACCGGTGGAGTATAAGGAAACAGGTCCACAGTGGCAAACATGAAACGTTATAAAAATTACTAGATGTATAAAAAGAAATTATTTAATTGTTAGCCCCCCAGAGAGAGTCGAACTCTCAACACCTGGTTTATAAGACTAGTGCTTTTTTTCTCTTGAGAAATAATTTATTACCTTCAGTATACATGAAAAGGTACGGACATTTTGTTACAAGTTTTCTCTGGGATTGAAAGCATGTTTATCACAGTGGTAGGGCTTCCGATAATATCTTCCACACAGCTTTCCAGTGTCTAATCTGGTAAATTTACAATTATTTCACCGATAGCATCTAACTTGATGAAAGGATTTTGTTCAAGTAGTGCTTGTTAAACAAATCTTTACGTTTTCCCCAATACAAACTAGAAGAAAGTATATTTGTTTTCAATAAGGAAAAGGCTTTAAATAAAGCTTTAACTGACCTTTGTTCTTCCGCATACACCATCATATTTCTAGTTTTGTACATTGTCATTCTGACCAAACTACAGACAATATATATAAAAACGAAATTTACATTTTTCACCTTCCTGGTTACTCCGAACAGCAGCAGCTATTGTTGAGACATCTGGTTTCAAAAGCCTGGGTGAACAGAACGGAATAATGTTTCCAGAACACCGCAGATATTTTTCATAAAGTGTGAATTATTAGGACACTTAATAAATAAGTGACACAAGTCTTCTACATCACCAACACATAGATTACATTTGTCACAGTCAACTAAGCCGATGTGGAAAAGCTTTTCTTCCGTGTAAACGACATTATGAAGAATTTTCCAGTCCAGTTGGACCGATTCTGGACTCTTTCCAGGGAGATCTGCAAGTGGCCACACAATGCCAAGATCAAATTAGGAAACACCCTGGAGGCTGGTTCCTTTATCAAAGGCTGTCTGACATATTTCTACAAAATACTTGTTGTGAATGTATACAGTTGAAATATTTGCATCCGGATATTCACCTAACAAAAGCACAACAATAGCACTTTCTGCAAGAAATCTGAAGATAACAATATAGAGAAAATCCTTAATACAAAACAACTTTCCTTTAACAAAAACATCGAAGATATGAGCGTGTTGCTCTATAGCGAAGTTTGGATTATAGAAAATAGGTTGATAAAGAACCTGTTGTGCATTTGTAATACACACAGTTACATTTTTCCGCAGGTCTGACCAGGCTAACATCATTTCGGCGTAAAAAGGAGGAATACCGCACAACAGGGATTTATTCAATGACATATAAAACAAAGGCATGTATAAGTTCAGATTTTCTCATTTCGATAAGAAAAACTTGAATGTCTTCCATACAGCAGACCGTGTATCATCGAAGAAACGGCCCATAAATTTCAGCCGCAAAGCCTTCACTTTGCTCCGTATATCTGGCAGACCTAAACCACCTTTGGTCCTGTCATTTAGAATTGTTCCGTAGAACACCAAATGAGCCTTACCGCCCCAAAGAAAATCCATGCACATTTGTTTTACATCTTGTAAAATAACATCTGGGACTGGTAAAACGGCCACGTTGTACCAGAATCTAGACAATAATAAGGGCATTATAATTGCCACTTTGCCTTGCAAGGACAATTTGCGTTGTTTCCACATATTAACAGTGCACGTTACACTTTTGAGTTTTTCTGACCAATTTCACTCATTGCATACGTTTTGGTTCGGACCAAGATGCGCGCCTAAGACTTTTATTGAGTCCTTTACAACAGGAATGTTTTCGATTTTGTCAACGTTGTCATTAATACCACAGCAATAAATTTCAGTTTTTTCAGTACTTACCTTGGCATGTGAAGCTTTATAATATTTATTGACAACATGTAACACACTTTTAACCGAAGAACGATTACAGACCGTCTCAGTTGCGTCTTCTTTATCCTGAAATAGCAAACATTGTGTGTTCATGCCAGGGATATCAATACCTTTCACACCTGGTGATCGTCTTATTAATGAGCCTAAAGGCACTGAAAACATACAATAGTGCGGAGATGGGGCAACAATGTCGCACAGATTTACACACGGAAAAATGTCGTGTCCCATGCCCATTGCTCAGAAAGCCTCGAGTTCACGATCAAGTTGCACAAAATACTTTAAATCATAATTTATCAAATAGCGTCGGTGGTGTAATGGTCAGCATGGTTAGCTTCCAAGCAGTCGATCCTGGTTCGATTCCCGGCAGACGCAACATAGTTTTTATTCATAAAATCCATCTTTTGAGGTTGAAAACATAGCAGTCTTGACAATGGAAGATTCATTACTACACGTTATTCGCTTATCTCAAGGTAATGGAAGACCATCCAGAGTTAAGTTCAATCTGATAAACACTTTAGCCCTGCATATAGGCAACTGGGACAAGAGTAACATGCCAAAAGTAGGTATTAGGACTGTAAAGAATGCAAAAATTTGCACAGTCTATTTTATGCGAAGAAGCTGAGATCCCAAACTTCTAGTGCATATTAAATAAAGTTAAGAAACAATATCTTGGCTCTCAATGGTAGATATTTGATTCTCAGAGGTGGCTCTGTACTGTTTAATTGTGTAATGTTGGCACTATCGTGATTTGCAGGGCAATGTATAGTAGTATTACCAAGCAGTTGTATTACACAATGTTGCCAGGCTGTATTTAGGTTTTTATGGGATAATATAGTGGCGGCCATCATCACAACTAGAGTTCATGTTGATTTCATGCTTTTCACACGTCAACATTTCAAAGAATCTGCAGCAAACTATCGAGTATGTGAAAAGTTAAAGACGACAAGCTAGTGTACATGTTGATTTGAGACCATTCTAACTTTGTGTCTGACAACAATCGTGTGTCTGTGATAATTACTTTTCATTTTCACGGCTGTTTGACTTTGTCAACAAACTTTCAATGTAATCGACCTTTGCATGCAATGTATTTTTGTTATGAGAAATTGAGAATAAGTTCCACCAGTCGAAAAAATAAAAACAATACATTTGCTACATATACCCGGGTAAGTTGACAGGCGATCCATCCTGTTGCACGGGGCCAACACGGCGCAAATTGAGTTTGGCATTGAGCAGTAGAGACAAATAAAATCAAGAGTTAGCAGAGCGTGGTTTCGATCCACGGACCTCTGGGTTATGGGCCCAGCACGCTTCCACTGCGCCACTCTGCTAAACAAAACTCAACCACTACCACCACAATTACATCGGATTGAGGAAATGCCTAGTCCGTCGCCAAAAAGTGCCAAGCTTCAAAGAGATAAGTGAGTCAAAAACCACATCTGCTCTGTATCATTGTTATTTACCAAATGGCGTCGGTGGTGTAATGGTCAGCATGGTTACCTTCTAAGCAGTCGATCCGGGTTCGATTCCCGGCCGACGCAACATTGCTTTTCTTCATAAAATTTCCCACATACATTTGCTGGGGAGTCCGACTTTGCCGTTGACAAAATAGCAGTCTTGTCAAT
Organism: Acanthopleura granulata; assembly: GCA_016165875.1. Classification (NCBI taxonomy): domain Eukaryota; kingdom Metazoa; phylum Mollusca; class Polyplacophora; order Chitonida; family Chitonidae; genus Acanthopleura; species Acanthopleura granulata. Next base: position 17,897,437 of record JABBOT010000007.1, read on the forward strand.
GGAAGATTCATTACTACACGTTATTCGCTTATCTCAAGGTAATGGCAGACCATCCAGAGTTAAGTTCAATCTGATAAACACTTTAGCCCTGCATGTAGGCAACTGGGACGAGAGTAACATGCCAAAAGTAGGTATTAGGACTGTAAAGAATGCAAAAATTTGCACAGTCTATTTTATGGGAAGAAGCTGAGATTCTAAACTTCTAGTGTATATTAAATAAAGTTAAGAAACAATATCTTGGCTCTCAATGGTAGATATTTGATTCTCAGAGGTGGCTCTGTACTGTTTAATTGTGTAGTGTGGGCGCTATTGTGCTGTGCATAGCAATGTATAGTAGTATTACCAAGCAGTTGTATTACACAATGTTTCCAGGCTGTATTTAGGTTTTTATGGGATAATATAGTGGCGGCCATCATCACAACTAGAGTTCATGTTGATTTCATGCTTTTCCGTACGTCAACATTTCAAAGAATCTGCAGCAAACTATCGAGTATGTGAAAAGTTAAAGACGACAAGCTAGTGTACATGTTGATTTGAGACCATTCTAACTTTGTGTCTGACAGCAATCGTGTGTCTGTGATAATTACTTTTCATTTTCACGGCTGTTTGACTTTGTCAACAAACTTTCAATGTTATCGACCTTTGCGTACAATGTATTTTTGTTATGAGAATTTGAGAATAAGTTCCACCAGTTGAAAAAATAGAAACAATACATTTGCTACATATACCCGGGTACGTTGACAGGCGATCCGTCCCGTTGCACCCGGCCAAAACTGCGCAAATTGACTTTGGCATTGTGCTGCAGAGACAAATAAAAGCAAGAGTTAGCAGACCGTGGTTTCGATCCACAAACCTCTGGGTTATGGGCCCAGCACGCTTCCACTGCGCCACTCTGCTTATGACGACAATCGATGGGCTAAACAAAACTCAACCACTACCACCACAATTGCATCGCATTGAGGAACAGCCTCGTCTTTCGCCAAAAAATGCCAAGCTTCAAAGAGATAAGTGGGCCAAAAACCACATCTACTCTGTATCATCGTTATTTAGCAGATGCCGTCGTTGGTGTAATGGTCAGCATGGTTGCCTTCCAAGCAGTCGATTCAGGTTCGATACCCGGCCGACGCAACATTGCTTTTCTTCATAAAAATGGCCACATACATTTGCTGGGGAGTCCGCCTTTGCCGTTGACAAAATAGCAGTCCATGAGCAGGTGGAGTGAAGACGTGTTTCCTCATCTCGCTTGTAAGCCATCGGTGTGCAACAACAACGTTTTAGTTTTGTTCCCTTTTGCGTGAATCCGGACTCCAAAGGGTGACATCTCATTGAGTGGACATTTAGAAAGTGGGCTGCTGCACTGCAGAGGCTACAGGTGTGTCTAGACCAGTTACGCTTTCGCTTGCGAGGAGGCCTTTGAGAACTCTGTCTGTGGCGATATCTACCAAGAACAGCTCTGTATTTTCTACGGTAGTGCAGAGGGACTTTATCGCTGTGCTAGGTGATATAATAAATATAAAATCGGACCTTGTCACCTTTCAGAAAACCTATTTCAAGAAAATGTTTTATGTTCGTGTGTCGACAATTGCAGCACACAATGCACTTGTAAACAGGGGAAGCTTTCTTCTCGGGGGAACGACATGGGATATTGTGCCTGCAAGCTCTGTGTATTTGAACCTGACGGTGCACTGGGCACCAGATGAAATGTCTGACGACACGATTGCCGCGGCGTTAAAACCGTACGGAGAGTGTTTGGGGGTGAACAAACCCAAGTTTTCTGATGGTGAGCTGTCCCATGTGAGAACAGGCATTCGGGTATTCAGATTCCGTTGTCACAATGAGCGATATGTCCCAAATTTCATCAACTTCGAAGGGGACCTTGTTATGTTCACGTATCCAGGACAGAGATATGAATGTCGGAAATGTGGACAAAATAGCCATAAGGCGGCGGAATGTATGGCGGTTTGGTGTAACAACTGCAACGGTTTTTCTCCGCACGAAAATCCACACAGTGAGAAAGACTGCGATGACTTGTTCGGATCGGAGCAGCACACGGTAAGTGATTGTTGTGCTCTGCGTGGTCATACGCGGCGCGGCTGAAAGGGACAACTTCTGGACATGCTAGGGCTGCTACAACACAAGGGAACGTCGAGATGGAGACAGCGGAAGGCAATGGGGACAATGCCTCTGATTCTGACTCTGACGCTGACGTCCATTCTGACGCTGACGTCGGTTCTAGCGGCGGATACCAGATAAATACCGTTGAGAACGAGGGCGATGATGTTCTGCTTGACGTTGATGACGACGTTGATGTAAACGTAAACGTGTCGGATTCTGGTGAAGGGACGAGAGAACCTGCTGACGTCGTACGCACAGATGCCGAACATGTGTCTGCGGCTGACGATTCAGCGGAGCAAGTGGTTGATCCGGCATTTTCGTCACCAGATCCTGAAATTTCTACCCAGGTATTTACCGTGTCCGAAGTCAGATGTTAGAGTAGTACAGGCCGATGTCCATAATGTGCGCTCACCCGAACCAGTGAAGCAAAAGAAGGCTAAACTGATGACAGGGAGTAAAAATGAGGGCGAGCAGGACGGAGTCTCTGACCACGCAGTAAATTGTGTTGTTTCAGGCAATGGTATGGAAATATCTCCCCCACCGTCTGAAGATTGCGGAACTCTCCCCCTCGAGTATCGAAAGAAGAAGTCCGTCGCCGCCCGGGGAAGGCGACGTTTGTCACGGGACTGAGTAGAATTTTTGCCACCTAGTAACATCACAATAGGTATGTTTAATTCGCTTCTCCTACTTTCCCTCATGTTGGCAATTCGCTTTGCAACACTAAATGTGAATGGATTAAGGGATAATGAAAAGCAGATTCAGCTGTAGAAATTTGTGTTTGACCATAGCATTGACATTTTGTTTTTACAAGAGACTCACTTTGAAAATTATAATGACGCGAGAAGTTTGAAAATTCCAGGTGATTGTTGGTGGGCGTATGGGTCAAGTAGAAGTTGTGGCGTGGGGATTATAGTGAGATATTCTGTCGACTGTGTCATAGGGAATGTAGTCAGGTGCCCGAGTGGCCGTTACATAAGTGTTAGAGCAGAAATCAACAATACCGCCCTTAACTTATTATGTATATATGCTCCTAATAATCCAAAAGACAGGAAAGAATTTATAACTCATTTGGATTGTTTAATGCGTGGGAGTGAAATTGTTATTCTTGGGGGTGATTTCAACTGTGTTGAAAACGTTGCATTAGACAGAATCGGTTCTGGTGACAATGTTAGAAATATTGGTGTTGAGGAAATCAGTAGCTTAAAGAGCGATTTTGGTGTGTGTGATATTTTTAGAAAGTTTCATCCTAATAAGCAGTGTTACACTTGGTCAAGGGGCTAGTCTGCAAGCAGGTTAGACAGGTTCTATGTCCCTAATTGTATTCATGGTTATGTAACTTATTGTGACGTAACACACGTCTCCTTTTCTGATCACTCAAGTCCTGTTATTGACGTAAACTTTACGGATGTAATTTCTTGGGGCCCCTTTTATTGGAAGTGCAATATTTCTGTTCTCAATAACCACGATCTTGTGGCCAAAATAAATGAAGTGTATGCTAACATTTTTACTGACTATGTCAGCCATGATAAAAGCCTAATAAATAGATGGGAGTCTTTCAAAGAAGATTGCCAAGAAGCCATACGTATATTTTGCACTGAGAAATCATTAAGTAAAAAGCGTCAGTTGTATGAATTAGAAAAAGAACTCAATGCCTTAAAATCCAATCCCATTGTAAACGCTGACAGAATTGATAACATAAAGAGGACAATAAATGCTTTATGCAGAGATTGTCATGCTGGATCGGTAATTAGGGCCAAGGCTGTTCATTTTGATCAGGGGGAAAAGCCTACGAAATATTTTATTAGGAGGGAAGTGGGGAGAGGTAAAAAGAAAATGATCAAGGAACTTATTTGTCATGATGATGTGTCTGAGTCTCACAGGACTCAAGATGGAATTGTTGAATGTATTAGGTCGTACTACAAACGCTTGTACAGTAAGCAAGAAACCGATCCTGATTGTCAGGAGGATTTCTTGTTGGGATTACCCAAGTTAAATGACAACAGCAAACGTCTTTGCGAGGGTGTTATGACCAAGCAAGAGCTATTTGCTTCTGTAAATATTATGTGTAAATATCGTTCACCGGGTTGTGATGGTCTATCGGCTGAGTTTTATGTAACGTTCTGGTCCTTAATTGGGGACGTTTTCACAGAGGTTGTTAAGCACTGCTTTTGTCCGGATCCTTAAGTGCATCACAACGGACAGGTCTTATAACATTGTTGTGTAAAGACCACGAGAATGCAAACAACATCAAGAATTGGAGGCCCATCAGTTTATTGAATGTGGATTACAAGATAATCTCAAAAGCACTTTGTAATCGTTTGAAAAGTGTTATCGAAACAATTGTGCTTCAAACTCAAACGTGTGGTATTCCGGGTCGAAATATTTTTGACAACTTACACCTCTTACGGAATGTGTATGACTATGTCGAGCCAAAGGAATTAAAGGCATGCTTTTTGAATTTAGATCAAGAGAAGGCATTTGACAGGATCGACTGGTCCTTTTTGTTTAAGTGTTTAGAAAGATTTAATTTTGGCCCAGATTTTTGTAAACGGGTCCCATTGCTGTATACTGATATTTCCAGCAGTGT
>JABBOT010000007.1:18015969-18116815 GCA_016165875.1 Acanthopleura granulata
TTCAGAGAAAATTAGACAATGACTATAGACGTGCCAGTGTTGTGCCTAATTATGATTTAAAGTATATTGTGCAACTTGAGGGTGAACTCGAGGTTTTTGAAAAGGAGAAGTGTAAGGGTGCTATTTTACGATCCAAAGCCCTCTATGTACACGAGAGTGATAAAAACACAAAGTATTTCCTGAATTTGGAAAAACACAAACAACAAGATAAAACCATAAAAACCTTGACGGCGTCAAATGGCAATACTGTATCAGATTCTAGAGGCATTTTAGGCGAAGTGTACTCATATTATAGTAGCTTGTACAAGTATGACCCGATTGATGAAGAAGCTAAGAAATCTGTGTTAGGGTCTATAGATGTAGCCTTAAATGAAGAAGATAGGCTCCTGTGCGAGCAGCCTCTAACATTGGAAGAAATGACAACATCCTTGGGTGGTATGGCCGGTAATGAAAGCCCGGGTAATGACGGATTGACGGTGGAGTTTTATCGCCACTTTTGGGGACTTTTAGGCCCAATTCTTTTTGATGTTTATGAGGATATCTTCAACAGAGGGCATCTGACAAGAGTAATGAAAAGTGGAGTTATTTCACATATTTACAAGCAGAGAGGAGACAGGTCCCTCCTTAAAAACTGGCGCCCAATCAGCCTACTCAATGTGGATTATAAAATAATTTCTAGGTGTATGGCCAACCGACTTAAGAAAGTCATTGGAACTATCGTTAATGAATGTCAAACATGTTGTGTTCCCGGTAGGGATATAGCCGACACAATATGCAGTCTACGTGATGCCTTGTACTATGTAGAAAACGATGAAGTCGAAGCATATTTTATTAAACTCGATCAAGAGAAAGCCTTCGACCGAGTAGCACATGGGTTTTTAAATGATGTTTTAACACAGTATGGATTTGGTGATAACTTTCGCAGGTGGATTTCAATTTTCTACACCGACATAAGGTCTTCTGTAAAGTGCAATGGGCATGTGACCCAATATTTTTCCGTATGTAAATCTGTGCGACAGGGTTGCCCCATATCGGCACTATTGTATGTTCTTAGCGTTGAGCCTTTAGGCTCATTATTAAGACGATCACCAGATGTAAAGGGTATCGATATCCCTGGCATGAACACACAATGTTTGCTATTTCAGCATGCAGACGACGCAACTGTAACGGTCTGTAATCGTTCTTCGGTTAAAAGTGTGTTGCGTGTTGTCAATAAATATTGTGAGGCTTCAAATGCCAAGGTAAATTTTGAAAAATCTGAAATTTATTGTTGTGGTATTAATGACAACGTTGACAAAATCGAAAACATTCCTGTTGTAAAGGACTCAATAAAAGTCTTAGGCGTGCATCTTGGTCCGAACCAAAACGTATGCAATGAGCGAAATTGGACAGAAAAGCTCAAAAGTGTAAAGTGCACTGTTAATATGTGGAAACAACGCAAATTGTCCTTGCAAGGCAAAGTGGCAATTATAATGTCCTTATTATTGTCTAGATTCTGGTACAACGTGGCCGTTTTACCAGTCCCAGATGTTATTTTACAAGATGTAAAACAAATGTACATGGATTTTCTTTGGGGCGATAAGGCTCATTTGGTGTCCTACGGAACGATTATAAATGACAGGACTAAAGGTGGTTTAGGTCTGCCAGATATACGGAGCAAAGTGAAGGCTTTGCGGCTGAAATTTATGGGCCGTTTTTTCGATGATACCCGGTCTGCTGTATGGAAGACCTTCTTCAAGTTTTTCTTATCGAGATGGCAAAATCTGAACCTATACATGCCTTTGTTTTATATGTCATTGAATAAATCCCTGTTGTGCGGTATTCCTCCTTTTTACGCCGAAATGATGTTAGCCTGGTCAGACCTGCGGAAAAATGTAACTGTGTGTATTACAAATGCACAACAGGTTCTTTATCAACCTATTTTCTATAATCCAAACATCGCTATAGAGCAACACGCTCAAACCTTCGACTTTTTTATTAGAGCAAAGTTGTTTTGTATTAAGGATTTTCTCTATATTGTTATCTCCGGGTTTCTTCCAGAAAGTGCTATTGTTGAGATGGTGTTAGATGAATGTCCGGATGCAAATATTTCTAAAGTTGTTACTGTGTATCGCGCTATAAAGTCTGCGATACCAATGGAATGGCTAAATATATTGGGTAGAATCAATAATTGCTCTGAGAGAGAGAGTGAACCCTGTATCACTGTGAAGGGGACTGTTTTTCAACTGCATACATTCACAACAGGTATTTTGTACAAATATGTCAGACAACATTTGATAAGGGAACCAGCCTCTGTGAGATACTGGAGCAGGGTGTTTCCTAATTTTGATGTTGGCGTGTGGCCACTTGTAGGTCTCCCTGGAAAGAGTCCAGAATACGGTACAGCTGGACTGGAAAATTCTTCATAATGTCGTTTACACGAAAGAAAAGCTTTTCCGCATCGGTTTAGTTGACTGTGACACATGTAATCTGTGTGATAGTGATGTAGAAGACTTGCTTCATTTATTTACCAATTGTCCTAATAATTCAGACTTTATAAAATATATCTGCGATATTCTGGAAACATTATTCCGTTCTGTTCACCCAAGCGTTTTAAACCAGATGTCTCACCAGGAGCTGTTGCTGTTCGGAGTAACGAGGAAGGTGAAATGTGTAAATTTCGTTTTTGTCAATATTGTCTGCAGTTTGGCCAGATTGGCAATGTACAAAACAAGAAATTTGATGGTGTATGACGGAAAACAAGGGTCAGTTAAGGCTTTATTTAAGTCCTTATTAAAAACAAATATACTTTCCTCTAGTTTGTATTGGGGAAAACGTAAAGATTTGTTTAACAAGCACTACTTGAACAAAAATCCTTTCATCAAGATAAATGCTACTGGTGAACTAATTATAAACTTGCCAGATTAGACACTGGAAAGCTGTGTACAAGATATTAATGGAAGCCCTAACACTGTGATAAAAATGTTTTTAATCTCAGGGCAAACTTGTAAGAAAATGTCTGTACCGTTTCATGTATACTGAAGGAAATAAAATATTTCTCAAGAAAAAAAAAAAAAAAAAAGCATGGTTGCCTTCCAAGCAGTCGATCCGGGTTCGATTCCCGGCCGACGCAACATTGATTTTCTTCATAAAATTTCCCACATACATTTGCTGCGGAGTCCGCCTTTGCCGTTGACAAAATAGCAGTCTTGTCAATGGAAGATTGATTACTACACGTTATTCGCTTATCTCAAGGTAATAGAAGGCCATCCAGAGCTAACTTCAATTTGACAAACACTTTAGCCCTGCATATAGGCAACTGGGACGAGAGTAACATGCCAAAAGTAGGTATTAGGACTGTAAAGAATGCCAAAATTTGTGCAGTCTATTTTGGGCAAGAAGCTGAGACTCTAAACTTCTAGTGCATATTAAATAAAGTTAAGAAACATTTCTTGGCTCCCAATGGTAGATATTTGATTCTCAGAGGTGGCTCTGTACTGTTTAATTGTGTAGTGTGGGCACTATTGTGCATTGCAGGGCAATGTATAGTAGTATTACCAAGCAGTTGTATTGCGCAATGTTGCCAGGCTGTATTCAGGTTTTTATGGGATAATATAGTGGCGGCCATCATCGCAACTAGAGTTCATGTTGATTTCATGCCTTTCAACATTTCAAAGAATGTGCAGCAAGCTATCGAGTATGTGCAAAGTTAAAGACGACAAGCTAGTGTACATGTTGATTTGAGACCACTCTAACTTTGTGTCTGACAGCAGTTTTAGGTCTGTGATAATTACTTTTCATTTTCACGGCTGTCTGACTTTGTCAACAAACTTTCAATGTCATCGACCTTTGCGTACAATGTATTTTTTCATTGAGAATTTGAGAATAAGTTCCACCAGTTGAAAAAATAAAAACAATACATTTGCTGCATATACCCGGGTACGTTGACAGGCCATCCATCCCGTTGCACCCGGCAAACATTGCCCATATTGACTTTGGCATTGAGCAGTAAAGACAAATAAAAGCAAGAGTTAGCAGAGCGTGGTTTCGATCCACGGACCTCTGGGTTATGGGCCCAGCACGCTTCCACTGCGCCACTCTGCTTATGACGACAACCGTTTCGCTAAACAAAACTCAATCACTACCGGCACAATTGCATCGGATTGAGGAACAGCCCCGTCTTTCGCCAAAAGGTGAAAACTTTCAAAGAGATAAGTGGGCCAAAAACCACATCTGCTCTGTATCATCGTTATTTACCAAATGGCGTCGGTGGTGTAATGGTCAGCATGGTTGCCTTCCAAGCAGTCGATCCGGGTTCGATTCCCGGCCGACGCAACATTGCTTTTCTTCATAAAATTTCCCACATACATTTGCTGCGGAGTCCGCCTTTGCCGTTGACAAAATAGCAGTCTTGTCAATGGAAGATTGATTACTACACGTTATTCGCTTATCTCAAGGTAATGGAAGGCCATCCAGACCTAACTTCAATTTGACAAACACTTTAGCCCTGCATATAGGCAACTGGGACCAGAGTAACATGCCAAAAGTAGGTATTAGGACTGTAAAGAATGCCAAAATTTGTGCAGTCTATTTTGGGCAAGAAGCTGAGACTCTAAACTTCTAGTGCATATTAAATAAAGTTAAGAAACATTTCTTGGCTCCCAATGGTAAATATTTGATTGTCAGAGGTGGCTCTGTACTGTTTAATTGTGTAGTGTGGGCACTATTGTGCATTGCAGGGCAATGTATAGTAGTAGTATTACCAAGCAGTTGTATTGTGCAATGTTGCCAGGCTGTATTTAGGTTTTTATGGGATAATATAGTGGCGGCCATCATCGCAACTAGAGTTCATGTTGATTTCATGCCTTTCAACATTTCAAAGAATGTGCAGCAAGCTATCGAGTATGTGCAAAGTTTAATTCGACAAGCTAGTGTACATGTTGATTTGAGACCACTCTAACTTTGTGTCTGACAGCAGTTTTAGGTCTGTGATAATTACTTTTCATTTTCACGGCTGTCTGACTTTGTCAACAAACTTTCAATGTCATCGACCTTTACGTACAATGTATTTTTTCACTGAAAATTTGAGAAAAAGTTCCACCAGTTGAAAAAATAAAAACAATACATTTGCTGCATATACCCGGGTACGTTGACAGGCCATCCATCCCGTTGCACCCGGCAAACATTGCCCATATTGACTTTGGCATTGAGCAGTAAAGACAAATAAAAGCAAGAGTTAGCAGAGCGTGGTTTCGATCCACGGACCTCTGGGTTATGGGCCCAGCACGCTTCCACTGCGCCACTCTGCTTATGACGACAACCCTTTCGCTAAACAAAACTCAATCACTACCGGCACAATTGCATCGGATTGAGGAACAGCCCCGTCTTTCGCCAAAAGGTGAAAACTTTCAAAGAGATAAGTGGGCCAAAAACCACATCTGCTCTGTATCATCGTTATTTACCAAATGGCGTCGGTGGTGTAATGGTCAGCATGGTTGCCTTCCAAGCAGTCGATCCGGGTTCGATTCCCGGCCGACGCAACATTGCTTTTCTTCATAAAATTTCCCACATACATTTGCTGCGGAGTCCGCCTTTGCCGTTGACAAAATAGCAGTCTTGTCAATGGAAGATTGATTACTACACGTTATTCGCTTATCTCAAGGTAATGGAAGGCCATCCAGAGCTAACTTTAATCTGACAAACACTTTAGCCCTGCATACAGGCAACTGGGACGAGAGTAACATGCCAAAAGTAGGTATTAGAACTGTAAAGAATGCCAAAATTTGCGCAGTCTATTTTATGGGAAGGAGCTGAGACTCTAAACTTCTAGTGCATATTAAATAAAGTTAAGAAACATTTCTTGGCTCCCAGTGGTAGATTTTTGATTGTCAGAGGTGGCTCTGTACTGTTTAATTGTGTAGTGTGGGCACTATTGTGCTTTGCAGGGCAATGTATAGTAGTATTACCAAGCAGTTGTATTACACAATGTTGCCAGGCTGTATTTAGGTTTTTATGGGATAATATAGTGGCGGCCATCATCACAACTAGAGTTCATGTTGATTTCATGCGTTTCCATACGTCAACATTTCAAAGAATGTGCAGCAAGCTATCGAGTATGTGCAAAGTTAAAGACGACAAGCTAGTGTACATGTTGATTTGAGACCACTCTAACTTTGTGTCTGACAGCAGTTTTAGGTCTGTGATAATTACTTTTCATTTTCACGGCTGTCTGACTTTGTCAACAAACTTTCAATGTCATCGACCTTTGCGTACAATGTATTTTTTCATTGAGAATTTGAGAATAAGTTCCACCAGTTGAAAAAATAAAAACAATACATTTGCTGCATATACCCGGGTACGTTGACAGGCCATCCATCCCGTTGCACGGGGCCAACACTGCGCAAATTGACTTTGGCATTGAGCAGTAGAGACAAATAAAAGCAAGATTGAGGAACAGCCCCGTCTTTTGCCAAAAAGTGAAAACTTTCAAAGAGATAAGTGGGCCAAAAACCACATCTGCTCTGTATCATCGTTATTTACCAAATGGCGTCGGTGGTGTAATGGTCAGCATGGTTGCCTTCCAAGCAGTCGATCCGGGTTCGATTCCCGGCCGACGCAACATTGCTTTTCTTCATAAAATTTCCCACATACATTTGCTGCGGAGTCCGCCTTTGCCGTTGGCAAAATAGCAGTCTTGTCAATGGAAGACTAATTACTTTGCGTTATTCGCTTATCTCAAGGTAATAGAAGGCCATCCAGAGCTAATTTCAATTTGACAAACACTTTAGCCCTGCATATAGGCAACTGAGACGATAGTAACATGCCAAAAGTAGGTATTAGGACTGTAAAATTTGGACAGTCTATTTTGGGCAAGAAGCTGAGACTCTAAACTTCTAGTGCATATTAAATAAAGTTAAGAAACATTTCTTGGCTCCAATGGTAGATTTTTGATTATCAGAGGTGGCTCTGTACTGTTTAATTGTGTAGTGTGGGCAGTATTGTGCTTTGCAGGGCAATGTATAGTAGTATTACCAAGCAGTTGTATTACACAATGTTGCCAGGCTGTATTTAGGTTTTTATGGAATAATATAGTGGCGGCCATCATCACAATTAGAGTTCATGTTGATTTCATGCGTTTCCACACGTCAACATTTCAGAGAATGTGCAGCAAGTTATCGAGTATGTGCAAAGTTAAAGACGACAAGCTAGTGTACATGTTGAATTGAGACCACTCTAACTTTGTGTCTGACAGCAGTTTTAGGTCTGTGATAATTACTTTTCATTTTCACGGCTGCCTGACTTTGTCAACAAACTTTCAATGTCATCGACCTTTACGTACAATGTATTTTTTCAATGAGAATTTGAGAATAAGTTCCACCAGTTGAAAAAATAAAAACAATAGATTTGCTGCATATACCCGGGTACGTTGACAGGCCATCCATCCTGTTGCACCCGGCCAACACTGCGCAAATTGACTTTGGCATTGAGCAGTAGAGACAAATAAAAGAAAGAGTTAGCAGAGGGTGGTTTCGATCCACGGCCCTCTGAGTTATGGGCCCAGCAGCTTCCACTGTGAAACTCTGCTTATGACGACAACCGCTTCGCTAAACAAAACTCAATCACTACCGGCACAATTGCATCGGATTGAGGAACAGCCTCGTCTTTCGCCAAAAAGTGAAAACCTTCAAAGAGATAAGTGGGCCAAAAACCACATCTGCTCTGTATCATCGTTATTTACCACATGGCGTCGGTGGTGTAATGGTCACGATAGTGAAAATAGTGCGTCAAAGTTAAAGACGACAAGCTAGTGTACATGTTGATTTGAGACCACTCTAACTTTGTGTCTGACAGCAGTTTTAAGCCTGTGATAATTACTTTTCATTTTCACGGCTCTCTGACTTTGTCAACAAACTTTCAATGTCATCGACCTTTGCGTGCAATGTATTTTTTCATTGAGAATTTGAGAATAAGTTCCACCAGTTGAAAAAATAAAAACATTACATTTACCGCATATACCCAGGGACGTTGACAGGCGATCCATCCCGTTGCACGGGGCCAACACTGGCCAGTGTTGTAATGTAGGGTAAAGTTAAACAGAAACCAGCGTTAGCAGAGCGTGGTTTCGATCCACGTACCTCTGCATTTTGGGCCAAGCACGCTTCCACTACGCCATTGTTCTTATGACGACAACCGGTTCGGCAAAGAGAGCACAATTGCATCACACAGGAACAGCCTCGTCATTCACCAAAAAGTGCCAGACTTGAAACAGATAAGTGGCAATTGCCTGCTCTTGTAAACAGAGGAAACTTTTACTCCGATCAGATAAAGCTGTAGATTTTTTTCTTCTTTAACAGGATGGGAGAAAATAGTGCGTCAACCCCATGCGGCCTTTGCTCAGCCAGTTGAAGGTTTTAAATGTAGGCAATATTATGAATGTCTGTTACAACATCTCTGAAAACAATGCTCGATATTTTGTCAACATATGGAAGACGTGACATAGCTTTTATAAAATTATTTTTATATAACTACATGTACCTTCGTAGGAATTGCCAATTAGTGATTTGGTCACACCACACCGATTTGAATTTCTTGTCGTTTGAACCGCCATGCATGAAATGGACAGTCTCATTTGTTACCGACTTACATGATACGATTGAATGCATTTTGATGCTTGTGTACTTTATGTTATAAATGTCCTTACTTATTTATCCATTTGTTTGACGATTTTGAAGAGTATTTTACTCTATTTTTCTCAAGAATATTTCCTAGGAAACCCACGACCCACTATCGTATTGAAAAAACATATACAGATATCCATTTATGTACATTATTATCTTCATAGGGTGTATCTGGAGTAAAAAAACATCGTGGAGCTATCGGATGAATAAATGTATAAATAAATACTGTAATAATAATTAAATAAATACGTGTTATATTTTATGTTTCAATACATTATGGGTAGCTGACTGTAATCTATTGTTGGCCGTGCGTGGAAAATTTTGAGTACAGACAGCGAGGATTTATATTTGAAAGTCTATTACATACATTTCTATGCACATAGCCAAAACAGTGTTTCTCGTTCCTTAAATTCCGCGTCAGGTTGGGCAGATGGCCAGCGGAAAGGATCAAATGTAATTAGACAGTCGTCAGCTTTGTGGTATCTACATCATTACTACGTTGCGGCCACGTGACTTCCTCAACAGCATATTGTACGCCTCTCAGTGTGATATCATTCTGTCCATCAAATCGGTGACAATGTCTTGCTCGTTGCTGATGGCCCGGCTGCATTGATCTGCACGGCCGCCACCCTGCACTCCTCTTACAGACCCCCTCTGCCAACAGATCCCTGTTCTCCATCGGGTCTTCATATGTCGGCCTCATTAAAACCCTTTCATTGACGTACCGACACATTGGCTCACTGGCTATGGTTACCAGATACATGTATGTCCTGGTCTCTTTATTGGACAGCTGGCTGGTAACATAGTCAGATATCAGGTTTGCCAACTGGAGAAGTGCTTTGCCTAGCTTCAGTTCTCGTCCTGGACCAGCGCTGACACTGTGGTCGTCTTATGCATACCTGGGTGTCCTGACTAGGTGTCTTTGTGCATGTTGCGTGTCTTTGGTTGCGATGGGGTCAGAGCGGCAGTATACCGGTACCACACCCCCAAACACCTGACATCGATCGTGGCTTGCTTGCTGGGACAGACCACCTGCCCGGGGGCATATACTCAGGACGGCGAAATCACACAGATACCGTGTTTCCAAGGTTACTCGTAAACAGAATCAGACTGTTACGAATGACTTAAGACAAACACCTGTAGTATGCTCTCACAGATTGTTCCCAGCCCCGCTGGATAGTGCAGGATTTACTCACAGGTAAGACTTATTCCTCTCGTAAAGATGTATAAAATTAACAGTGCGCATCTCCAAAATTCAAAGACGTTTTATATTGATACTGAAAATGTTTTCGATTCTGTTTTCGTATACTGTGTGCGTGGCTGATTTGAAGAAAATGTAATTTGCGACTTCACTTACCTGCAGTGAGCAAAGTCCAACAGATTTCTGATCTTGACTAAATGTACCAAAGTGGCTAGTCACATCTGACAACAGCTATGTATGGAATTTGTATGGAGAAATTGGGGGTACATTTGTATTGTAATGCCACATATATTTTAGTTTCCAGTTTAATATTATCTATTGCCACTAATATTATCACTATATTTGCCAGCGATTATAGACACAATGAACATGCTGGATACTTCTTATTCCGCGACCAGGCTCAGTAGATTCCCCATTCATGACGGCTACTTCAGAATTGTACAAAGCCAGATACAGCGACTTTACGTGGACTTCCCGTTATACGTCCAAAACAGTGATTTTATTGGTTCAGAATGTAAATTCTTAAATACCACGGCGGTGATATATGTACCTGAGCACGTCCAAAATATTTTAACTTTCTGAAATAAATTAAATGTGATGTAACTTATTTGACTTGATTAGCATTGCACACTCTAACACGATATATCCATATATTTATCTGTAACGTGCCTTCATCTATAACGTGACGACGTAACTGAAGTCGAAATATTAAGAGCATAAAATGAATTTCGGTGTCACTTTGCTTGTTCTTATTGGACGTTGTACTGAAGCAATTCTGACTCGCGACTCCGCTCAGTTTCATGGATGAAGCAATTCTGACTCGAGGCCCCGCTCAGTTTCATGGATGAAGGAAACGGTGCATCTCTGACGATACCACCGCTTTTCGCTCAGTACCCGACAAACCTTCTGATGTGGAGCATTAACTGGACTTGAACGCGTGAGCTTACGTGTGAAAGTCCAGGTTAAGAACGTGGTGTGTGGTTTGTGAACGTCATACAGCTCGTCCTGTTTAGTATGTCGTTTGTGAAAGCCATTCAGCTCGTTCTTGTTTAGTGTATCGTTTGTGAAAACCATACACCTCGCCCAGGTTAGTGTGTCAGATGTGAAAGTCATACAGCTCGTCCAGGTTAGTGTGTCGCCCGGGAAAGTAACACAATTTGTCCGTGATAAAAGTATGGTGTTTTGTCTGCAAAAATGGTGTACAGATGGCCCGGGTTCGGCTCTTTCAAGTTAAGTACGTCGGATGTTGGCTGTGAAAGCCATACATCTACGACCGGAGACCAAGCAAACATGACATGGACTCATAGAGACCGCATTCGTGAGAGGCGCCTCGGTCATTGCTCTGAACTACCGCGCCAACTCCCTCGGCCACGGAGCCAAAACAAAGAGGTGGATCATTTGTGAAAGCCTTACAGCGTATCCAGATTAAAGACGTCGTGTGTCGTCTGTGAGAGCCACGAAGATCTCCCGTCCATTTCAGATCGTCCAAATTACAGGCTAAGAGCCATTGATTACAAAACTTTTCTGTGCCTTCACATTCAGCTTAAGTATGGAGTAGTCACAATGGAGGTAGACTGAAAATATAATCTTTTTTTTCATTTCCTGTTTTCAAAATATACATTGGCCAGATTTGTCTCACTTGTCATATTGGAAACTTCTATTTCATGAATGTTGCCTTTCCGCAAAAATTCATAAAATCAAAGAAAATATCAAACTGAAACCAAATAGATTTAACACTGTACAGGGCAAGTAGTCTATTTTATATTTTTGCAAATTTTTCAAATTGAAATTAAAATGCAATTGAAAACTGCAATTGATCTCGTCTGCAAAATGCATTTTCATATGATGGAAAAACCATAAAGAAAATAACATTTTTCTAGACAAAGTCTAAAGGTCTTTAATCCGGGGATTACATCATTTAGTGTATTATTCGCCTTTTTTTATATCGATCCGGTGTAACTTGTACCCGCTGTCAGGAAAGTGTTTTTGATCGAACTGGTTTAGTACGCTGTTTAACTACCTGGGTTAGTACGTGTTCATCACTGTGGAAATTTGAGCAGATACAAACAGAGACATGTTAACAGTTGAACACGTTTCCGTATCTCAGTCAGAGAAATCATTAGCTTACGATGGCTGCTCTTTTCGTGACTGCAATCTGTATATTTACGTCAACGGAATAGAGCCGCACAAATATATTAATGGTGTTGTGAATTAAAATCTTGTTCATCTAATTAATTAACGCGGGTGGTCAGGTGTTACATTACCGGTATACCCCTGTGGTTACACAATAACAACCGCTGCACGCTCCGATATGTAAGCATGACTTTTTGTGCTGACCTAAGATAACCTAGTTGCACACGGAAGGAACGTGACGCATAAACCGTCACCTTTATACTTCCCTAATTGGTACCCTGAGGAAAACATGCTGGAGAAAAGACATAATTAGGCTGGAAATATCACTTATAAAAGTGAATTAATAGCAGAATATATATTTTCGACCTATATATGTATATTAACCGGGGATATTTTTACAAGATTACTTGTCGTGGCCCACCTGTAAGTTGGACAGAATGGCGGGGTAAGTCTATATTACATTATCAAGAACAAGACTTCTTGCATTATGTAGCAAACATGTAGTAAAGAAATGAATGACTATGGCTGAACAAGACTCCTTGCATTATGTAGCAAACATATAGTAAAGAAATGAATGACTATGGCTGAACAAGACTCCTTGCATTATGTAGCAAACATATAGTGAAGAAATGAATGACTATGGCTGAACACCACATCGGCAATGCTTCAGCTATATCGTGAAGGAAAGATACAGTGAAGGAAAGCTTGCTGTAACAATTAGGTTGTAAATTCTGGTTATGATGTAGATTCGGATACGGATTCGGATGATAATAACAATCATTTAATATTTCTTTCGTCCTTGGTTTAGGAACTAAGGAATTCCATGACCCTAGGATGAGCGACAAGACTTGTGTGAGGTGCATACCTAGCAGTTAGAAACGAACAGGAACGATCAGGAATCTCGCTGTTGATAATAAACTGTGGATACCTCTATGAATGACGGCTACAGTTCATAACTGATTACTAATTTTGCCCTTATGTCTCATGGCATTAATTCAAGGGCGTCATTTATTGGATAGAAGATTACAAAGATGTAAGATGGTGATGGTGCTTAGCAAAATGGTCTTTGTCATTCCTTTAAAGGTATGGTTTACACCACGAAAGAGCTATGAAAATTGAGTAAAATGAGAAATACAAAAACCGTTAACACTGAACATTAAATTTATAAGGAAACGTTGTCTGTATGGAAAGTCACTTTTGCTGTTGAAGGCTTATGTTTCGTCTTCCTTAAGCTGCTGAGATTTCTCACTAATGCGTAATTTTGTTCAGAACTCGAATGGATACCCTTTCTAACAGACATGTTCACCTCTTGTGATTGCCTGCATATGGATGTAAAAAGACTTGCTGAATGCGTATATCCGAATACCATAAATTGTACAAAACGACATTTAATATTTAATTTGCCATATTGGGTGTAACAGTGGGGTATATATGCACAGTCCACTTCACATCGTTTAAGGAAGGCGGACAGGATAGTCCAAATAAATGTCTGTGGCCTCAAGAAAAGATTGCCAATTCGTTTCACAGATACTGACTGATTGCTGCTTACTGTTGCCCAGTCATTGAAATGTGGCGACCCGGTTGGTATCCAGTGTAACACGCTGAGAAATGCTATGTAATGGCATTCAAACCCTCAACAGGAATCCTGCCTACCTATGTGACATGACGTTAGTATAGCCATGTGCGTTCTACCATTCATAATTGACTAGACAGAGGAAATTAAACCCAGCAAATATCAGAGGATGGTGACTGTGGCTCCGCAGTTACCATGGTTACAGTATGTATGATACATAATAACTGATGCTGACGGTTCCATTTGCCAGCGAATAACAGGCGTCTTTGTGAGTGTATGCAGCTCAACGTCATATCACAAGTACAGAATACATGGCATTCCACACGACTTTTGTTAATTAACAAGAGTACCATCTGGAAATCTTGAAATTTGTGAGTGAAATTAGCCCATCCCGATTTTTGTCACATCTGTAGAAGATTATCACAGTGTGTAAACGTCCACCGTGGAAGCATATAGAAATTCCGTCGATTTCCGCACACAAACCGTTTTAAATTAATAGATAGCCCAGCATTTAATGTGATAATCCATAATCTAAAGCCAGACTTCAACCATATCCAAAGACAGCTTTTCCGTAAATCTGCTGATGCACCAACACACACACACATACCGACAACTATTATTTTCAACTATTATTATGCTTCCTATTTTGTTTGGTAGATTGATTGATTTCTTGTTGTTTAAGAATTGCCATACTCGGCAATTTTCTATTTTGACGATGGCGGCGACTTATGTGGATGGAGGACACCAGAATGCCTAGGGTAAACCACCGACCTTTGGCACGCCTGACAAGCATTCTCACGTGGAGCCACACCATATACTGGTATAAGACAAGCGGTCTTCAACAAACATTACACAAATACAAATGGCCGCACGAGCGTCGTAGACCACTTATTGTCATCAAGTTTTCGAAAACTTTGTGTGTGGGGGGGGGGGATTTACCCATTCACTGTCGTCGGCTATGTGTGATTCCACACCTTGCGTATTCTGGCGATTGAAAACCTATAGCTCCTTTAACCATGGTCTCATACGTCGAATTTTTATTAAGAGTTTGCCATGTAACGTATTCACCAAGACTTTATTTGGACCATTGTTGACACTCAAGTTGTCCCGAGTTTCTTGAGTGCGGTGTAAAACACCGTACCAATAAATAAATATATAAATCTGTTATTCTGTGTTGTAGATGGGACGTGTGGATATCACCAATGGGAATAAAGTCAGCTATGTTCATTTCAGGTAAATTAATCTCTCAGATGTTGATTTCAAAATGCTTTCATCTTGGAATAACGTATGATATCTTTTTTTATATTTATATCCTGTGTCTGCTCTTTGTAAGAATTTAAACCTAGATGAAATTGCTATTGGCTATATACAAACGGGAGTGGAAGCCGCGCGAGCCACTCTGGTTGATTGCCTTATCATCACTTCGCAGTAATATCAGTTTCTCTCATGACAGTTTTGGAGAGTGTAATAAAACACTCTCTGTAAATTATCTCTAGATTCCAGCATTGACATTTTGTTGCTGTTTTAATCTCAGAATTAATTACACCGGTATTATCTTGAATGAGTTCTCTTTGGTGGGAAGTTTAGATTTGTCATATTAAGATAGACGAATATTGGAGTTAGTGTACTGTGTTCCATCGTCGTTACATGATAAACAGCTATATTTACTGCATGTCTTCTGTCTCCTTGTTGGCGGTGGCTAACCAGGGGAGCTGATTGCCACAATGGTAACTCGTAGACACCGTCACACATGGATTAATAAGCGTAGCCCAGCTTACTACTACGCTAGTCCACAAGGCGACAATAATCATAAACCTATATCCTGATTTCTTTTACGATATTTTCATTGACTCGTAAACACAGTCAGTGATCCTGTCACGTCTTTTTATTTCCAGTTGGATACGTCTCCGGCGGTAACGGGGCTGTCCTTTACACCTGTTAAGCGCGACCGGTCAGAAGACTATATGTCCATGTACCGTGTATCGACGGTGAAACAACGCTCACCTATATCACCAGCGTGCACCACAATATATATCAGCGCACAGAGAACCTACCTTATAGACATTTTATACAGGTAGCTACAAGGCTTCGTAGTAGTTCACGTGAATTCAAACTCCACGACGCCTAAACCGAGCAGCCGAAAGTGAGAGGGTGGTGAAAAAAACTCAACCATTTTGAGCTCCGTCGGTCCTTACCGGATCAGAATGGCATCTTCATCCCGTCAAACTAATGCCAGACGTTTGCCTCCCTTACCGGGCCTTGGGAAGAGAGCGACGAATGCCAAGGGTTCTAGCCCAGGCCCTACCCTCTACTCCGGCCGGGACAGGAAACACGTCCACGAAATGGGCATTACAGGTAAGCAGCCTTTGAAAAGTTTTCTTGTTTTGTTTTTATAGTCTATTGTTGAGTATCACCAGAGGCCTATTACAGAGGCATGAAGAAAAGTGGGTGAATTTCCGCAAGTACTTTCGCCGATTTAATCAGTGTCAGTGTGTTTAATGAAATAGACCGTGTGTTATGGTTAAATATTAGGTATTGTATTATGATGTTTTGCCTTGACCTATTGCCTAGTGCAGTAGTGGTAAAAATAAAGATATTTTGGGCTTAGTTGGTTGTCACACTTATCGAACAAGTAGAAGTAGTAGGGACTTAGTTGAAAAATTTTGTGAGGGAAAAATGTCTTCAGTCTTACAGTATATACCAATATGACGTTCTAGTGCAATGCATTCTCTTTAAACTAATGTCATGAGCCGTGGAACAAAAGATAGGCAGAAAATGTGCAAAGTACTGCTGTTAGGCCCCCATTACGGACACAATAACGGATAGGCACTTTGTTAGAACAAGAAGAATAAAATTAGAAGAGCAATAGGTCCATTTAACAGCACTTAAGTACAAAATCACATTGTGGAATCGGTCCAAGGATTTAACATGCCGCGGGAAATAAGCAATGCCATCAGATATCCACAAACCAAATGGCAAAGCTTACCATTTAAACAACGGCATCGCGAGTAAAACAAGCCAACTGACAAACATTGCTTGTCAGGCATTCACTAAACACCTCAACCAAGACAACTGATCAACATTGTATTTCGAACATACACATCGCGCCTGTACCAAGCCAACTGGAATACCTTGCCCTTCAGACACCCAAATCTTGTTTCAACAAACCAACTGGAAAACATTGCCCTTCAGACACCCACATCGCGCCTAAGCCAAACCAATTGTCCTATTGCTCGGTGATAATCGTATGGCAGTCACAAGTTGTCGGTTTTATATGTGTGACTTTTCAAAGGACACCATTTGTCAGTAAAATGTATACCGAACTAAGTAACGCCGGTTAAGAAGTTTATAACGTTCTCTCGGTAGACAACTAATGAGTGTGACTTTATGTCAGGTGATTTGTCAGGTATCTGGCAAAGTGCGGTTGACGACCATCGGTTGTATAAAGTATGTCTGAGAACGGCTTAAACATGAATATAATCAACGAAATATTTTAATTAAACGTCAATAAATAAATATAAAATAATAAACAACTACAAGTGGCTATTTTGAATGAAGCCACATATGAAGTGGCCTATTTTTCCCAACCACGTAAATTTTTAGGTCTCAAAAAAGAGATCTTATAATAAGGGGGTCATATTTTCTTTGTATATATTTTATGAGACGCTTATTGCCGCATGTTCAAGTAGTGTAACATTTTATGGTTACTCTGGGTAATACAGATTACAAACGTCAGCCAGAAAGCTTTGGTATTTACGAGTTACCAGTTACATGTATATGGTATTAAATCAAACACATAAACTTAATTGCAAAGCAAAGATTCATGTTTGGCATGGTAAATCAAAAGAACGAGGTCGTATATTATTTTTGAAGTCTAACTCACTACCTTTCGTCAGTTGCGAAAACTCGTGATTGATCAGTGTTGTGATTACTTATGTGATCTTTGCTTGACGTGATACTCAGCCTTTTTCCAATTATACGATGGCGGAAACAATGTTGCGTTTCAGCTAAAGTTAAAATCAGGTTATAACCGAAATCCTTAGTCATATACAAACAAAAAGATGTATTGCAAATTTCCATTCCCAGAAGGTTTTAACCTAAACGGTTGCTTCCGGCCTACTCGATCTTGCTTCTCTACCCAAAGTTGTTCTGCGGTTGAATGGTGTGTTGGTTGGGGGAAGTATGGGATACCGTGGTTGTGAGTTTTCACCTGACTCTGTTCGGTTTCCTCCCACCACAATGCTGGCCGCCGTCATAAGATGTGTTAGCGCAGGGAGATTATGGATTACGTGATCTTGTGAAGTTTTAATTAATTAATTAATTTATTTATCTATTATTGGTCTATAGGTGAGAATCACCAGAGGCCCATTATAGAGGCATGAAATGTGGAGAACTTTCCGGAAGTAGTTTCACCGAAGTACTCAGTGTCAGTACGTTTAACCAAATAGACTGTGTGTTATGGTCAAATGTTACCTTCCTTTCCTGCCGTTTTCTTCATTGTTTTGTTGGGATTTTTATGCTATGATTTTGCATTGAATAAAACTTGCAGTGATGTCTGGAGTAGTGCTTCCATTTATTATCCTTTTAGTTTTATGTCTCTAAAAGACATCGAATGCGCTTGCGCTGTTTTAAGGATGGTAATGGTAAATGTCTTATACGGGTCGGTAGGTACTTTGACTGCCTGTGGTAACGTATGTAGCGAAAAGATTTGCAGCATGTAAGATAGCATGCGAGGATGTATTCAGTAGTTCCTAATTGTATTTAGGCCTACCTTGCGGCAACCCAGCGCTTTGGTAGTCATTAAAAGGGTGGAAATAAAGAATAATGTGGAAGTTAATTTCAGATGGTGGCTATGTCATTTTACCTGAACCCTTCTGTTACTGCCCAAGAGTAACGGACTGGGCTGGAGTAAAAACCTTACTAGAGGGAGTGTTAGTTTATCTAGATGGACCCAGTTATTTTAAAATTCTGACATTCATCGCAACCCTAAGTCCATCACCCGTACTCCAAAAAGTGGCCCCAGATCTCCGAATTCGAAATCGATGGAACTACTTTCGATGAGGTCCGCAATCGTGTCGCGCATTTGACCTTGGCCCCTTGGGTTACTGCCCACGAATATGTATTCCAGGCAATGTACGAGTCACACTGGTTTTTCCACCCACAGCCACCGAAAATCGCCACCCTGATATATATAAACTTTCGTTTCCTAGCAATCATATCATAACTAAGCTTCATAAGCTGAATTAATGGGATAATGGGATAAGAACATATTTAAATTTAGTTTATAAATATTACAAAAGAGTACATCGGTTATGCTTTCATGATCTCCTAGCAAATCTCACATGCAATTTTGGGCCTTTCCCTTCTATTTCAGGGTAACTTTAACAATGGTTCTGTGCATATGAGCGCCTGCAGGCATTTGCTGGCTGTTATAAAATTTAAATGAGCATATTATCAAACCAATATCCTGGAACATGTGCAGCTATGTGGACAATCTTAATCCGTATTGCAAGAAATGTATTGCCCAGCTTCATATGATTTTAAGTGTTGAGTGTTAGAGAAATATGTGACTCAAGAATATTTCACATATGTGACGGCGCCCAGCATTCTGGCGGAAAGAAACCGGACAGAGCCCTGGGGAAACCCACGACCATCCCCAGGTTGCTTGATTTTCGGGTTAGTATACATGTATATGCTTCTTGAAAATACCCCTTCCCATGTTCTCAAATCAAGAGTCTGATTCAAATTTGCAATTTTAACATACGAAATAACTGTTAGTTGAATGGTAAAACTGTAACCTTTTTTTTTTAAATTATTCAAGTCATTTGACAGTAATTTCTTTAAACGTGCATATCATATGACTGCACTACATTTGTTTATCAGTTGTTTTCTATGGGCTTCCATAATATTGATGTTAGCAGCGGAGTGATTCTTTGCAAGGTCTGAAGCCAGTTGGCGATCCTCAAACCACAATCAAGTGGTGATAGTTTTCAGTTGACAAAATACATTTAACTGATGTACTTCACCAGTTAGAAGGAGTGGTGGTATACTCGAAAATTCCAAAGCCTCCAGTAAGCATCGGGCTGAAAGCTTTCCCTAATGCAAGACTGACAAAAACTTACAGTAAACATGTATTGTATTATGATATGCTACCTTGGCCAACTGCCACGTACGGCAGTGGTATAAATAATGAAGGTATTTTGGACTTGTTTGGTGCTCACACTAACTGAACAAATAGAAGTGGGAATTACTTGTTCGAAAAATTTGTTAGGGAAAATCTCTTCAGTCTTACAGTATATCACAATATGACGTTCTAGTGAAATGCATTGCATTCTCTTTAAAGTAATGCCATGAGCTGGGGACGAAAAGATCGACATGAAATGGTACAAAGTACTGCCACCCGGTCCACCATTATGGACACAATAACGGACAAGACTAACGACTTGTACTGGAAGACAACTGGTCACTAGTTACAAGAAGAACAAAATTAGAAGAAGAGTAATAGACCCATTTCACAGCTTTTGGGCTGTGAAAGTTATACACTATCGTTTTCAGTCAGTCGTTACGACAAATCGGATTGCGCAGCGTGTGTAGTACTACTCACGTCTTGGTGTACTTATTGTCCTGCGCATGTCGTGGGGGGCTTGGAGACTAACGTTTAACGCGGCCTGGAGTGAGAGGGCTACTAATGTGGTGATTAAACCACGAGGTTTTTGCACGCTTTCCTTGTACGTGGATTTAGACAAGGAAGTAACTAGGTGGTAGGAGCAGTACAGGTATAAACCTGTACAGGCTTAAACACCTTGACTTGTTATATAGCTAACGTACTGGCACTGTATGTCACCGCTGTTTTTATTTACGTGTCAGGGGGCCTCTGTGGCTCACTCGGTTGGCGCGTTAACGCAGTGCAATGGCAGAAGCCTCCCACCAATGCGGTCGCTGTGAGTTCAAGTCTAGCTCATGCTGGCTTCCTCTCCGGCCGTACAGGGGAAGATCTGCCAGTAACCTGCGGATGATCGTGGGTTTCCCCCGGACTGCCCGGTTTCCTCCCACCATAATGCTGGCCGTCGTCGCATAAGTGAAATATTCTTGAGCACAGCGTGAAACACCAACCGAATAAATAAATAAATAAATGTTTACGTGTGTCCTCGTTTTATGCTTTCTTTATTTAGGACCATCCAATACTAGAAAGCCCTACTCCCAAATCAGGATGCGATTGGACCAGAGATCTAGATCCTCGTCTAAATCTAACATCAGTAAGAAGTTGTCGTTAACTCGCCCTGCACTGTACTGACGATCATAAAGACACTATATATG
This sequence comes from Acanthopleura granulata, assembly GCA_016165875.1. Taxonomy (NCBI): domain Eukaryota; kingdom Metazoa; phylum Mollusca; class Polyplacophora; order Chitonida; family Chitonidae; genus Acanthopleura; species Acanthopleura granulata. The sequence continues at coordinate 18,036,851 of JABBOT010000007.1, forward strand.
TTAAATTTCGCTGCAACAGGCAGTTTGATCTAAATTACCTGATGATGTTTAACTAGACACATTTTTTCCAAGGATATGAATTACTTTTTCTTTACAAATTAAGTTTTAATAATTGTGATAATTGTACTTTGCATGCGCATGCTCATATGCGCAAAAAGGTGATAACTTTATGACTTACTTTAAGAAGGATAGTTTCATTTGATCGTCAGTATACTGCTGCTGTTTACTGCTAGTGCTGTGTTTGTTTACTCCTGGCTGTATACTGTGAATGTGACGTAAAGCAATCATCATTCACTCCTCGTTGTGTTTTTTCCATCTCACTCTGATCTTCGGTGAGGGTGTCTTTGTCGTCTAGTCTTCCTTCCAGATACTGTGTGCTTTGCATGTTGATTTATAAATTGCTGTTTTTCCAGCTCATCATAATGACGTCACATTGAAGACAGGGCGACGTTACAGCAGAAAGCGATGTATTGTACCACTGTACGCATCGCGCTACAATCAAGAACCAAGGCGTCACAATGGCTCAAGGTCCTACTTCGCATTATAACGCCAACTCGCGGAACTATAAAACCTGTCGCTTTCGCATTGCCATTTGATGTATTGATATTTCCCCTACCCTTGTGTATCACGTTTCCGTTACGTTATGCATGTACTTCGCCTCGATGTAGTTGTAATATTGCCGAAGTGACGTGAAGGCATAATTATTCACTCAATTTATACTACTTCTCCGACTGGAAATCTCACAGAGAATTTCACCGTTAGCAATTCCCACCCTGCTATTATCATTTTCCCTTCAATGTTTCATTAGCCGCTTATGTAAGCACTTTACCTTCTGACATTGGGAATATTTCTCTCCCTTTTGATCTGTTCAGTAAATGGCCTCAAGTGTTTCGACTGGGTTCCATGAAAGAACTGTGGAATTAACTTTTTGCACAAATGTTTTCTTGCAAGGCCGCAAGGTCTTAAAGACTCAAACTGAACGCCTTTTATTGTCTGTTCTATACAAACCATGGTTAGTAATTATGTTTATAGTAAATTAATAGTATTTATTTATTTATTTGATTGGTGTTTTACACCATCAAGAATATTTCATTTATACGACGGCGGCCAGCATTGTGGTGGGAGGAAACCGAGCAGAGCCTGGGGGAAGCCCACGATCATCCGCAGGTTGCTGGCAGACCTTCCTACATTCAGCCGTAGAGGAAGCCAGCATGAGCTGGTCTTGAACTCACAGCGACCGCATTGGTGGGATTGCGCAGCGATAGCACCCTAACCGTCTGAGCCACGAAGGCCCCTGTTTGTTTGTTATAGTAAGCATGTGACATGTTTATGTAGCAAACACTTTTAAATATTCGTCCAAATCACAATTCATTCAGGTCATCAACCAGCGGAGCAATCATGCAAGTCCAAGTCCTAGAGTCCAGTCTCATTTATAAAATTAGCCTTTCAATCCGATAAAATATATAAAACTTTAACAATCACAATTATAATGTATACCAGACGTGTACTCACTAACTAAAAACTGTTTTAAGGCTGTGGAATAATTTACAATTTCATCAGCCACCATACTGGTGTGTGGGTAATACCTCTCGCTTCCTTGATAGTAATACAATTGGGTACACCGATTTGTCATCTTCAGCTAGATCTGGCGATGTTGATCATACTTACCCCTTTATCTAAATATTGTATCTTGTGTTTGAGTTTGAATGAACTGTTTTCATCAGCTGAACAGGCCGATAAAGTCGAAATCTTACTATTTCACAAGAGAGACACATGCTGTATTTCCCTGTTAAGTTTGTGTAAACACACCAGGGACATTTATGTTTACAACTCGTGTTTATTGAAATTATAGTCCAGTTTGTTTACCATGTAAGCATGAGAAATGTTTTCAACAATAAACACATCTCTTAAATTCAGGAATTTCATGCCGATTGTGAAAGGAACCGTTTAGTGTAACAAACATGTGTTTGTGTTAAGGTTTATAACTAAACATTTATTTTTAGTGTGTACAAATACTTTCTTATAATTTTACAAGGTGGAAAATTTATAAACATTTTTCATTTCATCGAGTCGGACACTTCGCCTATGACTACGTTTTCTTCCTTGATCCAGCAGGCAAAAAATAATCGATCCACCCCACTCAGTAGCTGGTGAACATTCATGTAATTGTGTTACCCAGTCAAATAGTAGTTCCCCTAACTGATTGACCGCAGAAACGAAACAAAGCCTGTTCGCGCACTCGGCCGTAAAATCAAAAACAAAATAACTTTCCACACCTGTAAAGATGGGGATAAAACCGGCAGATGCTGACCTGCTGCCATATTAAGACGTGATGTCAAAATACTTCTTGGAGCGATCAGTCATGGAGATAGAATAGGATGAAATCTCGTGATCATTCAAGTCAGCCTGTGACCGAAGACGTACGACCAGAACGAGGCTGCCAGACTAATTCCAGCCTTTGTACTCTGAATTAAACCCCTCGTGGCCACACGGACTTTAATGTTCTATCTACGATACCATGCTACAAAACATTACACGAGCCAGACAGATCGTGGTCCATTCTACCTTCATGGTTCGGTCAACTCGTAATGCTCGCCCACCACGTGTCTAAGAACTTTAAGTACATTTGATTGACACGTTTGAAATTTACTACGACCATAAATTATTTGCCAACCCGAGCAGGCAAGCATCTGATTAGATAATGATGACGGCTTTTCAAGTTCGGACTTGAACGGATTCGCCTTGTCGATTGATCAGGCCAGAAAACGGAGTCATAAACGCGTAGCGATACACGGAGTGTCTGGCTTGATATAATGAAGATGACCTTATTACGAATACTATACAAGTTGACATTTACACAGATATTTTTATGGAATTCTACAAAATGACTTACAAATATTCTGATATAATTCACTAAATTGAGTTTTTACTAATATTTCCATGCAATTCCACCTAGTGAAAATTTTACGAATATTTTCATGTAATTCCTCAAAGCAACAGTTTTACAGTTATTTTTATGTATTTTCACATAGTGGCATTTATACAAATATCGTTATGTAATACTTCAGGATGTAGGTAAAACAACTCTGACAACCTATGATTGCAAAAGTAAGCTAACCAGACAGAAATATCACAAACTATGCTTTGACCAGGAATTTCTGGGTTTTTTGGCGAAAAAAAAAACCCTGTATATACTTCGGAGTTTTTCTTTCTCTTATTATTTTTTTCTATCAGGAATTGTTTGATTTCCACTTGTTTTGTTATACCCTCTGTCTTGCTTGATGAGATCGATCATTTAGTCACACGTAACCCTGTCTTTGAACAGCGGGCCGCTGGCGGAACCTAAGAACTTCCAGGTGGTATATTCCCACAACCGAAGGTCTATACCGTTCTCTTTCCTCCTTAACAAGCTTGTTTATCATTCTCCACTCAATGCCAACCATTGTCACGTGATGAATAACAATCCTTAACACCTGGGGACGGTTCCATAAAGAGATTTTTAACTTAGGACCAGGTTTAGAATTAAACGTATAGGGTTTTAATCTTGACAGATTTGCTATAGTATAACTGTGTGTATATTGCCATCTTTTACTCCGATAAAATACGTGCATGAAAAGGATAACAACAAAAGAAGCTTTTAACAGACGTCATAAGAAAGATTCTCATTACTGCTGCTTTATCTGTAATACTCATTCTAAAGTGCTTTCCACAAAAATGTGGGATCAGAACGATTCAACAGTGTAGAGAATTCCTTATTCTTTTGCTGATGTAACATAGCTTGCGTGAACGCTCAGTTAATGAACCAGTTGTTTATCGATTAACGCTGTAATTATACAGTCTAATCAAGTGCATGTCAGAGGAATTGTGGGAAAACTTTTCCTTGTGCTGTCACTTCGTTTGCTGACGAAAAACAATAAAACTGACGAATCAAAGAATGTAGAGTACTGTAACAACATATAGGTTAATTTGTTTTACATTCCCCATGTACCTCGAATACCTCGCCAATCCAGAACTGAACACAAAGCTGACCTGTGTTAACGCCATGCGTTTAGGGGGACTATGGCGACGTTAGTGCTGCTCTCGCTTTGTGCTGTAGTTCCTTAGACTGACGTAAAGCGTCTTTGTTACAAAGATTCTTAGCCTCAATCTGCCCAGCGTCTTCCACAGCGACCCCCACATGAAATAAGCCACGGCGCCATTGGTCAGCGGGATTATACAGTATTAACACACTATCTGTTTAGGCTGGGGGAGCCTCTATGTCTTCTGTGGTATTGGCTCAGAGCCATTGCTGTTCTCAATGTTAAGGCTCACATCGTCCAGGTATGCTATAAATCGTACACATTTTGAGTTGCATAATATACTGTGCGGCGGTCAAGAGTTTGATTATAACGGTTGTAAAGTAGTCACAAGTTACTCCAGCTGTATGTATGTCCGAACGGTAGTGCAAGATGACCCCATATCGCTGAGGGATATAGAATATACGCTCAGACACCTGATCATATATTCATCCACGTTGACGGGCACTCACTGGTGACAAATCTCCATGTATCGTAACTGGAAGAGCACAGTGCTTAAACCCGGTGCGGAGAGGGCCGCCAAATCATACAGCGACCGTGGCCAGGCGGAATACCTACCTAGTCGTGAAGGTAAATTAGCTAGAAACATTAGCGTTCAATTACGACCTTCCTTTTTTTTCTTAAATTTACTATTAACTCACGTTAATACTTATTAAAGCATTATTGTTCCATAGACGTTTGGTTTAAGATATAGTCTAAATGCCAAATCATTTTGGGAATTGTTTTCCTTCTTAGTATACACTTGGTCTCATTTGTAAGGTAGTATTCTTGTACTATGAGAAGCGACTTTCGGCGATAATCGAACTTTTGTTTTTAAGAAATAGCACATGTATGTGAATATAAGCTTCTGTGTCGGGAATTGAAGAGCCACTATGTCGAAAAGGGCCGTTATGTCGGAAAGGCCGCTGTGTCGGGAATTTGCTCGGCTGCAATACAATTTGATGGCATCTATGGCGATGTATTATTCTTACAGCCATAAAGATATAGGAATTCGATAGTATCCATACGTGGATGACAGCTCTCTTAATGAATACTGATTTTTAAATCGAAAATCATTGGAAAACGAGTGTAGGAGCCTGGGATCATCTAAGATTATAAGTGGAGAGATAGTTTATCACAGGTACGGAAGGTCACTATCAGTTGTAATTCTTGGCTGGGAATAACTGTAGTCCTGTATTTATATTCCCACCAATGCGGTCGCTGTGAATTATAGTCCAGCTCATGCTGACTTTATCTCTGACTGTACGTGGGAAGGTTACCTTCCCTGCCAGCAATCTGCGGATGGTCGTGGGTTTCCCCGGGCTCTTCCCGGTTTCCTCACACCATAATGCTGGCCTCCTTCGAATGAGTGAAATATTCTTGAGTGCGGCGTAAAACATCAATCAAATGAATAAATAAACTGTATCTACATACCTAACGTACCTTACATATGCATATCATACGGCCAACAGGATGGAGCCGCGTTCTGGCTAAAGATATAATCATTGAACACACTATCTTGTTTGAGGCCACATAAAAGCCATTAAATATTTAACTGTCAGCGCTCGAGCCAGTTGATACCACCTCGATAACGTGTTTATATGGGCTTCACGGACTTCTGCAAATCGACATACCAAACAATAAATCAAACAAGTGAACCGATTTTTAATGGTGAGAGCTACTGATTTATGGAGAGGGTCGACATACATTATACCTACACTCAAAAAAAGAAGCCTTTCAGTTTTAACAGAAAGTATGCATATTGTCGGAGTATGAAGAATAAAATCTGTTATTACAACGCAATACTCATGTTGAAAATTTTACCATATTAGTTTAATAAATATTTATCTTGAATTACAAGAATATATCCCCTATATTTATCACAATATTCAGCAATAATCGAATACACATTTTCATAACTCAGACAGATTTCTGTTAAATTTAACAGATATCTTTTTGATAGGACGTGAACCTGAGCAATTCAGACAGGACATCGTTTGTGAAAGCATGGCTGAAAGGAACTTCTATAAAGAAATAGTTTCCTGACTTTTATTGTCAGGTGAAGCTATCTGTGTTTCAAGTTTACTTTGGCAGACGGTCTCTGCATGTTGCGCGGGAACCAGAAAGCTCAGGGTCATGCAATAGCATAAACATTTCATAAAATGAGAAGAAAAAAAATACAGCAAATAAAATGTTGTGGAATTATGGAGGCGTCAAATTGTGAGACTTTCTCAGCTTATTTGGAATGTTCCTTGTTTTCAGTTAGCCAAGAAATCTCCTTGCATTGGTCGCCGTGGGTTCGGATCATTTTTTCGCCGAATTGTCGCCAGCCTTTAGTTTACTTTTTGCGTTTACTTGAGCCATGCATTTTTCATAGAAATCAGGCCAGCCTGGAGGTAGAAACAGAAGTATTTTTTCTAAATGTGTCAATACTACCCGCCTTGATATTCCAGGATATACTAGGACGATGTTATCTGTTAAATCAATATTTGATTTGGTCTCGTCCCAGCCCGTCACTTAACCTTGGGAAATGAAGAGGATGATCGTGCCTAGAGCGGTAGTACGAGAGATTCACTCGTTTGTACTCGTTCATAGCCCTAAAGAAATGATAGTGTATATTTGCTTATATGCAGCACTGTTTTAACCAACGGTTAACGAAGTAAGGGTGCAGTCACCGTTACATCTGTATATACACGTGTCTTACGATGGTTTGCACTGACAGGCGCTTGGTTGCCACCCCGGTGAAATGGATTATCATTCGCATACAATTTGCTAAAGGCAAAACATAAATTATGGAACAGCGTCCAGGACATATGGGCCTACAAAATCATATCAGTACTCCAAAAGGTCGATCCAGATCTAGCATGGTTAATTATCCGCCATTAAACTGTTGGGGCATGTATGTGTCTGGCGTGTTGAACAGTGCTCTTTGAACAAGGTGTTGGGTAAATTTCTTTCCTTTGAAATTTATCGTCAAGGCTAATTTAATACCTTTGATTTAACATCCTTTGTTCGGGTATAGCCTCATGAAGGTGAATGTATCGCTCGCGCCGCCTCATTCTCATTAGCTTACGGTCTGCAGGAGAAATTATTTATGCTACTCAGTCTTCATGAGTTCCTATCGTAGGTGCTGTTGTTATATATGGTTAATAAGCATTGATTATGAAAAGTACTCAGCTATTTCATTGTCTTTCATCATTTAACGATAGTTCAAATGCTACATGCTGGGGGTCAGTATTTTAGCTCAGTCACAAAGGCAGTTACATTGTATACTTTAACGTCATTTTTAAGGAACATAGTCCAGGGATCAAAACTAGTGACAATAAACCATTGGCTGAAATATAGGGAACGGATACATTTTCTGGGAAATCTGGAAACGTTTCCAATTGCAATCATGACCGTAACTCTTACGCCATATGTTGTTTATCGTAGCTATAACATGGATGACATAATGAGTAAAAGTAAACAAATGTCCCATTCGTCTCGTTCCTGACTGCTGTGTCACATTTTTGCATCAACCGATTCCCCAGGGCGGTAGTCCACATGAATAGTGATACATCCGCTAATGTCATGTCTCTGGCGCATCCGACGATGGTTATTTATTGATTGACACGGCAGCCATTATACCTATTTCCCTCACTGCCATCCGTGTGTTGAAAATGTCGCGTAACTTGTGGCTGAAAGTAAAGAGAAATGCACGCAGTGTCAGCGTTTCTGCCATACCTACAGTATGCGATCAGCAGAATTGTCACAAGTTTTTAAGAAACAAACATTCAGATGGCCCCATGGATTGAAGTAATGCTCGTCTTAGACTGCTAGCGAGTTTTTGGCACTGGGCACCATATCTTTCCTTCTAACCTCACAAACAGTTTCATCTTGTAAAAATAAATGAAGCAGATCTGCAAAAATTGCTGTACAAATACAAGTGTTTGCTGTAGAATTACAGTACTGACATATCATGGTCGCATTTATTCGATTAGTGTGTATACATTTAGAGAGCTTTTGCTGCGAGAAAACCCCTAACGTGATGCTGCTCTCTTACAGCATCCTACAGCAATTGACTGTAACTTTACGGTCAAACGGGAGCTGTTTTTCAGCCGAAAAATGCACTCTTGCCAAAAAAAGCCGGCAAATTACACTGCACAAATGCGCTATTCCTTATTACAGAGTGTTTATACAACAAAGGTTTATATATACCCCTGCTCTTCACTATAGTAAAGTAAGTAAAGCTAAATAGTCGTCTGATGATACGGATGGTTGGGCTTCTGCCCATAGTTAAGTATTAATTGTGCTGAAGATAAGTCAACTGCTAGAATGAAACTGTTGAAGTGTGACCCAAGCAAAGTCATATCAATCTTTGGCTTTATTTCCACTTTCGACTTCTTAGGTTGAACTCAGCAGACCAGTGAGAGAAAATCTGCAGTGTAAAAAAAACGATACAATGCTTTTCCTGAATATTTGAGACTTTCGCCCTAAAGCTCATATAAGAATGTTCGTATTAACAGCGGGGCAAGCCCTGGTTCGTGCGTTTCTCAGGCATGTGCGATTCACCTTATGCCCTAATGCTTTGCTGGTATGTACTCGTATTTTTGTGCACACGTTGTTGTGGGTCGGAGTAAGCGTGACGATATTAAAACCTTCACAAAGCTGGTGTAAAGAGACCGGGTGATATAAAAGTTTTAACAATGTCTTACCGTTTTACAGGCCACGGTACAAAAATGAATGGAACGATGGTTGGAGGGCGACATTTGGCGGGCGATGGCGTAATGTCGCCACAAGGTAAGCTGCTTTAATCAAGTGCTGGCATAAAAGCTTGGAAAGGATTTGGGAATCTAAACAGCCTATGTATTTGGTATAGTTCGGAGTAACACGCATTCACGAAACAGTGTTGATAATCAAATCTGTCATGAACTAGTACAGAAAGCAAGTTATTTTGAAAGTGTTTGTATCGGTCACACTGTTCTGGACGTCTAGATTTTTGGATTTGGTATACAAACTGTTATGCAGCACAAATCTTGATCTGCCAGCATACGTTCTTTTTCCCATCTGACTGGAAAAAAAATGTTTGCCTGTGATAAGATCCACGATCTGCTTACGTTGTGGACATACAGCCACGTACGGTTACCTTTACCTGCAATACGTTCACGTGACAAACCACACGCGTTACCATCGGGCAAAAACCGGTCGTTTTGTCGGAAATGCCATGCCATTTAATTATAATCCTCGAAGCTTAATTAACAGGTGATTAGCATGGGTATGTGCCCAGCCAGTACCATCTTAATTAGTTGACATATTCTTAAGGATGGACCACGCGGTCGCAACCGGGACAACTATTGTTGACTGACTGACAGTTGGTGGGATACAGCTACCCGTTGCCCTTTGCAAAGTGGCATTGTCTGGTACCTCTGCCATATGAACACCGAGTTATCCATAGAGAATCCGAAAAAATACAATGAATACAGATGAAACAGGTGAGGTGTGTTCTCTACAAAATCAATATTATCAGTGTAGTATCGACCGCAAATTACGACGGACAAAAACAACCATTTCCCATTCCACAACAGCAATCACGGTAAATACACGGTCCCCAGATTTATGATTGCTACTAAGCATCTCCTTTCAGGTCTCACGTATGGAAGTTCGTGGTCATCCAATCAGATTAGTACACATTTTATCAGTCTCCTTCTGCATCAATACTCGGAAGTGTGTGTGTAAACTCCGCGTAATAACAGCTAGTGATTTTAGACAGACGCACAAACGGCCAGACAGACAGATAGACAGACGAGTTTGTGACATGATACAGAATTCACGACAGACATTTGAACTGCGACATTTTCTTTTCACCTTTCCGTAGAAAATGTTTATCGTATGGCGGAAATAACATATTGCCGCAATTCATCATCTGCACGGGGTGAGAATGTTCCACTCCACAGTCAATTGGAATAGAACTATGAACATAATAGTTCGTCTTTGTGACGGGGATTTGCTGTTAGAAGGGTTAGATGGGTTTAAGCAGTACACGTACATTGCTTGGTGACTAAACTCCAAGCACCATAACTAGGGCTAGAGACGTCATTAGACTGAGTATAGGCAGTACACATATATTGTTTGGTGATTATATGCACTATGGCTGGGACGAGAGTCACTTATTCGGCTGAGTTTAGGCATTAGACATATATTGTTTGGAGACAATGCGCAGCATAGCTGGGGCTAGGGGCATTATTAGGCTGGGTTTAGACAGTACACATAATGTTGCTTGTAAATTATCTTCACCATAGTTCGGACTAGAATCGTTTATTAGGCTGTGTTTAGGCATTACACATATATGAACAGCATAGTTGAGACTAGATGCGTTATTAGGCTGGGTTTAGAATGCACTTCTACAAGTACACATATGTTGCTTGTAGACTATCTGCACCATAACTGGGGCTAGAATCGTTTATTAGGCTGTGTTTAGGCAGTACACATATATTGCTTGGAGACTATATGCAGAATACCTGAGATTAGGGGCGTCGTTTAGGCAGTACACATATATTGCCCTGGAGACTATATGCAGAATAGCTGAAACTAGTCATTAGACGGGGTTTATTTATTTATTTCATTGGTGTTTTACGCCGTGCTGGAGATCATTTCACCTATACGACGGCTGCCAGCACTATGATGGGAGGAAATCCAAGAGGATTCGCAGGTTGTTGGCAGACCCTCCCACCTACGGCCGGAGAGGAAGTCAGCATGAGCTGGACACAGCGATCGCATTGGGTAGTACACATATATTGCTTGGAGGCTACCTGCAGCATAACTGGGACTTGAGTCGTTCATTAGGTTTCGACAGTACACACAGATAGCCTGTTGACTACAGTCATTCATTAAACCAGGTTTATGTAATACGCATATATTTCTTCACAACCCTGCAGCCTTAGCTTTAGGGCTGACCATCCTAGAGGTTGGTATGTTGGGAGAATTGTTTTTTGTTGTTGTTTTTTTTTTCTTTTTTCTTTTTTATTAATATTTATAAAATTCTGGTTAAAGGAGAAGAAAACATGAAAATTATGCCAAAATCAGATAAAAAAACGTCAAAATTTATTGGCCAATTTCGTCTTTAACATTTTGGGGGAGGGGATTTTTTCAGGAGAGGGTATTTAAAAATAATTTTTTATGGTGCGTATTTGGGACCAACTTTTGGTATTTATCGTTGTTGCCTAATTATACTCTAAATAAGCATATGATGCATATCTAATAGATTTATTTGAATGTAAATTTCTTCTTTGTATCCAAAAAAATGCAATTAACCTAAATTATGATAATATTTATGAACATATTAAAAGTATAAATATGATCCAAATACATTTGTCAGCTGAAAAAAACAATTTCTAGTGCAAAAATATTTATTAAATCTGTGTTACATCCTTTTTTATAACATTGTAACACAAAGACTATAAATACCAAATGGTGGCCATAAATACGCATTACACAAAATTTACTTTCAAGTGTCTTTTTATCCTTAAGGAAAAATGGGAAGAAATATTGAAAACCAGATTTAAGAATAACTTTTTCCACTCTTTCATATTAACTTTATGTCATTTTTATGCTTTCCCCACCTTTAAGTTGTATAAATCCGCGGTATTGACCTTTACCCTGAGTTCACATAGTGTGTGTGTGTGTGTGTGTGTGTGTTATGATCGCGCTGGATCCCTAGTCAGCAAGCGTGCGTGACGAATTGGTTGGCGAACACCACGCGGTGAATCGCGTGAGCAAACAGAGCATGCCGACTGACCAGTGGTTCTGGTGACAGGTGCGGGCAGGTCGGTCGTGATGCCAAGCTTCGCGTCGTCATCACTAATTATAATCAGGGCTTTTTGTCTTGGCACACTAATTATGCCTGTGTTCAAGTCAAACGCCGAGGGCTGGAGGGGGGATTAGGGGAGTGGATGAGGGGAGGGGGGTAATCAAGGTCCACCGCACAATGTTTATACGTACCATATAGACATCAATCGATAAGGGAATATCAGCCTGACACATGTATATATGCGTACAAAGCTTGGGGTGTCTCTATAGAAACCATGGTGCCCCTCAGCGTCGGTGTACAACTGTAACTATATCAGCTAGCTGGCGGAAAATTATCCCGTTCGCTTCCAAGGCCGTTTCGTTTGAACAAAAATATCTGGCCGTGGGGACGTCAACTTCCATCCCGGTGATTTCTTGCCGACTCAGGTTGCACTGAAGCACGAGATACACCACCCGTAGTATTAAAGAGAGTATGACCCAGGATCCACGGTATTATAAACAGGATTGCCCTGCATCCATGGTATTGTACACACGAGAACTCCACTCCTGATATTACACACAGGATAATCCAGCATCCGTGGTATTATAGATAGGATGGCCCCAAATTTGTGGCATTACAGACACGATAACCCAGAGTTCCTGGTGTTACACACAGGGTAATCCAGCATCCGTGGTATTATAAACAGGATGGCCCCAAATTTGTGGCATTACAGACACGATAACCCAGAGTTCCTGGTGTTACACACAGGGTATTCCAGCATCCGTGGTATTATAAACAGGATGGCCCCAAATTTGTGGCATTACAGACACGATAACCCAGAATCCCTAGTGCTGCACACAAGATAATTCAACAAACGAGGTATTATATACAGGATAGCCCGAAATTTGTGGCATTACAGACACGATAAACCAGAAGCCCTGGTGTTGCACACAGGACAATCCAGCATTCGTGGTATTACAGGCAAGATAGCCCCGAGTCCGTAGTATTTCAGACACAATAACCCAGAATTCCTGATATTACATTACCGGTTACCCCTTGTGATAAGGCGGTTCCATTGCCTATGACCCCTTGTTGTAAGGCGGCCCCATTGCCGATGATCCCCTATTGCAGTGCTGTTCCATTGCCAAGGAAACCTTGTCGTACGACAGTCCCAATGTCTATGGTCTTGTTGTAGCACTAAAATAGCGAACGGTTAGTCGTTTATGTTCTTAATATGTAAACATGTAGAAAGGATACCTGATAAAACGTAATTTCATATAGCCTCTTCTTATCGCTAGCGTTGCTCATTTTCTTTTATTTAGTACTGGTTTTATTTTCTGTTTATATATATGTATGTATATATATTCTTACGCAATCCGTTTTGGAATTACGCTTGACACCGTTTTGGAGGATGGATGCACCCCCCTTATGCCTTAGGAGTGATATGTGCTTGTCGGACGTTTGAGTCACCTATGGATGTCCTTTGAAATGAAAAGACAGCGAAGATGAGAGGCCCAATACGCCGTCAATACTTAGTATCCAACTCAAGTTACAGACCGCACTCGTTAATCAATACCCGTTTATTTTGCTGTTAAAGCAATGGACGCAAGCCATAAAGTGAGTGATCCCTAAAGGTGAAGGCTTTAGTGCATCGTAAAACTCGTTGGATGAAAACGCTGTCAAGCTGTTAAGTGCTACGCTCTAACCCAAGTCCGCCATTCAATCAGAATATCAGTAGCTGAAAGTGACATGTGCCTGTAATGACGGGTCACTTCTGTTGTGGAAACGTCCTTTTAAAATTCATTCTCAGACGTATTTTCCCAAAAAAGAAAGACACTAATAAAAGGGGAGAAATTCATATATATAAAGAATAAAATGTTCTTTGTCTAATGCCAACAATCTGTATTTTTGTTAATTCTCTCTTTAAAATCAATGAAAAAGATGAAGTCGACTGTGAAATTTAAAGTCCTGTGATACTGATGGCCTCTCTCGGCATATGGAAACCATATTCTTGTCAAATCAGTCTGAATTTGGACAGCCAGTCCAGACCGCTGTCCAAACCGACCAACTATTTGGATGTGTATTTGGACACTGAATTTGAACAGTCAATTTAGATCACCCCAGCAAACAGCTCAACTATTGGGAGCTGTTCCTGGGCACTAAATTTGGACAGTTATTTTAGACCGACCAGGGAAACAGGTCAACTGTTGGGAGGTGTATTTGGACACTGAATTTGGAAAGTCAGTCAAAACGGCTCCGGGAAACATAATGTGATAAATACAGGAACAACATTTCTGAATATGTGTATATTCACGATCTGTTTCTTACTCTTAAACTTCCTTTAACTGAAACCAGTTCCTCAATCATCTAGCCTTTTCGGCTATTTTCTAAACTCCTAACGCCGTCATTGCTCTAGCTACCACCTCATGCATGTTTAACAAAAGGTTCTCACGACCTTTTTGGAGACCTGTACGTTCAGACATCTAGGGGCTAATTGAATTACCCAAAAGGCGTACACAATTCCGCCTGTATTCGCCTATTCAGTCGTGTTATAAGTACCACTTCAGCCCCGAGTCGCGCTGTTAGGCCCGTCACTCGAATTGACGGGCGAATCCTGTCATAAATCCTGTGAAGGCATATGTTTATCGAGAGTCGAGACACACTTACAAAACGGCAGTGATTCGATGTGCTAGCAAACATCTTTATAACGAACAAGAGCGTTATAAATTACTCCTCAACCGCTAAATATTTCAGCTGGTAAATCGATGGACAATATTACCTATCAAACCACAAGCCAGGTGCCCCAAGATGCATATGGATTGCCTAACAAGGCTAAACATATTGCCTTTCACAATGGGCAGCATTGCTCAGTGAAACGACCTGTTGTAAACCTTGATATGACTAGTTATTGTCTATTAACATACTGCTTATGACAACATTTTTAATGAAACGACTGACTGTGAGCTCTAAGATGAGTTGTTTTGCCTATCAAGGTCAAATACATTGCCTATCACACAATGGACAGCAAGGCTCAAGAAAATGATAACAATGTCATTGACGCTTAACCGTCCTAAATAATGAATACATGAAAGCCGTTGTCCGTAAAGATTCTACTGTGAGCAAGCCAAAGCTTTCAGCTCATTTTGGAGCAACCAACAGGGGTGTCTCAAAGATTAGGAGCTTATTATAGGAACTTTCTTGGCAACCCACTGAACACCTAAAACTATCAGTTGGAGTATGTTTGCTTGCTTGTTTGTCTGCTTAGATAATGTGATTTTGGTCATATCCAAGACCACATCTACCTTGTAGGCGCTCACAATGTGGATATATAAATTATACTGCTGTCTCACTACCGAAGACTCCAGATATTATGCCCTGTCCAGTCACAATACAGAGCTTCTGGTTTCGAACCTACCAGCTTAGATTTTACTGAAAATTGAATCGAAGCAGCAAGATCTTGATTCGAACATCATTTCAGCTAGCGAGACCCCGGGACAGATGAACAATACGTGTGTACAAATAATGCCCTGTTCACGGTTATGGTATTCTATCGGGTAAACCCTATTTTAATCACGTGTGTGTTTTTTAATCTTTAAGATCCCGACAAAGCTTTACCTGAAATCATGTAAGTTCCGACTGAATTTGTAACGGAATACTTCAGAAAGTGCGTGGTTGTATATTAGACAGGTGTCAGGTTTGTTTGACTTTCATGGGCAGAGAAGGTCTGCTGTTGAGATCTGCGCTGTACAGCTGTAGAGGTAAGCTGGATCAAGAAGCAGGTCAGGTGATTTACTAAACACTTTGACTCTTTACCTGGTGTACAGTGGAGAGTCGCAAGTAACTCCGAGTGAGGGGACTTTCGGTCTGAAAAGGAAAAAAAAGAAAAACACCAAGGAGAAACTCATGAGGAATAATCCATAGACATATTGCTAGAATGACAGGTAGGAATTGTTCTGTGAGCATATGACCGCCAGTGTGCCCTGTCCAGTACAAGAAACCTGTGTCTGTGACAGTGGTATATGTCATGAAGGACAATTTCTTTCCATTACACGTGTGCCTTTTTCTTTTAATTGTATAGTATGTATGTAAATGAACAGAAACCGTTCCAATGGCTTATTGCGTGTTATGTTAAACAAAACCGTTAACTGCATTGCAAAGAATATGAAATGTATGGGGCGTAAAACGCAGTTTATAAACATACAGTGCATGCACGAAAGCAACTGTGTTGAAACATTTACTCGTGTGGTCTATTTCTTCATGTATATGATGGGCCTAATATTATTCTTGACTTCAGATTGCACTAAGATAAACATGTAGTCGGATATTTCTTTATTTCGTTCCGAAAAAGGGGTTGATATAAGTGAAATAATGTCTCTTTCTGCTTAAGGCAGTTATAAAGGAGTGATTGTTACACGTGGTGTGTGTAAACCAAATCAGTACCGCCTCATATCCTACCTAATTCCAAAGGTCAATTTTGTTGGCGATAAACATCCAAAGGGCAATAGGAAGTTTGTTAGACAGTTTATGTGTGTCACAAACGTCACACGGTTCCCGTTATAAACGCGTACGACTGGAGTTGCAGCGTTACCACGACCGCTTCAGCCTGGAGTAAATGTGTTCAGTCATCATACCCCTCCCTACTAACCCCGTTGTAAAATAATCCGCTGCTGACGTCATGTGAACACCTATAAGCTTAATTGTTACAGGTAAATCTTAGTTGTTGAGAAGTGTTTACCTCATTCAATGTGCCCTGAAGCGTGACAGATGACGTACAAGACCCACGACAAGGGTTCACTAATGAGACCACAATAACTCAGAATTAGCACGATTACTTCCAGGCCATATGGTTGACCTGTAAAATACTAAGTAATCTTAACAACATCTGTGCTTTATCATATATTTAGCTTTCACCCCACGTGGTATGAATAAATCCCTGCTCTCCTGATTTTTTCTTGTGTTTCTGTCCGTTGCAATCTGTCTTCACGTAACTCCCGAATTCAAATCCACGTCCCGTAGATTAACAAAATCATTTTGGAAGGAACATCTTGAAAGCTATGCCAGATGTTATCTGTATGTTATGTTCTAAAATCAGTTGTTTCTAAACCCTTTGATACCGTGCGGGATCATTTCTGTTCAGTTCCGTGTGGTGACCGTGCAGTAATGTGCGGTGAAAGTTTCTGAGAAATATTCTGTGTATGTCACACAACTGTGAGTGGTAGTAATCCAAACTAGCATTCTAGACAGGCAGGCGGCACGGCACCAGATAACACAGTTTTATGGGACGCTGTTCCATTTTCTCATCTCGGCCGTGAACTATATTCTACCGTTGCTTGTTGTTATTGTCATTGTGAAATAAATGTCGACGAAACCTATCTCTAAGCCTAGGCGCGTTGCCTCGCACGGCCCTCGTCCGCAAAATCTTATATGTCAAATTGTAGGTTTCCTAGAAAAAGTAGCCAGATGAAAATAAACACTCGAACTTCTCTTTGGATAAAAACTGGGCTGTTACCCAACTGTCTTGAACGACGGCTTACAAAAGTGAAGGATGAGAACAAATGCATGTTGATTTTATTGACTTTGGGGAAAAGCTTGGAGATGTACATTACGCGTAGAAAAGCGCGATGATGTCCTGCAGGAAAGACTGACACATGTAAGGCCAACTTGTATACTGTGCGCCACAAACACACTGTGTCGTGATACTGGAACTGGAGAATAAAACAATAGTGGATAATGGGTCGATGTTGGAAACGGGCAAACAAGAGCGCGAATCTTCGTTTGCACACGGAGATGTATGGCTGTCTTTTCTATAGCTTTCCATTTAATAATTCGTGACTGCGATTCCTTGAACAAAGAGAGCTCTTATTCCTCAGCACAAGCAGTAAATATGGCTGTTTATTCACTGTTTGTCCCCAGGATGTGGGACACGATACATTCTGTCTAGGATGACGCGGGGGGGGGGGTAGTGAGATCAATGGGAGTTTACGTCACTGTGCGCTCTCTATTAAACCTGTCGCGGACGTAGATGTTGACGTTATCTATTTAGTTATGCGCCTTATTTTTGCAACTGTAAATTGTCCCGTTTCTTTGTATTTCACAATGAACAAATGCAGCTGCTAATCAGAATAGCCTTTGATCTGTGAAATATAAATTCAGTCTTATGGCTTGGGGTTTGGTCGTACATAAAACATGTATATCTATATTGTGTATATATGAAGAGGGGCTTTCAGTGCCTGAGATGATTATGACGCTGTATCGCTGAGACCATACATGCTGGGCTATTCATCAGCCATTAAGGTCGCCTGTTCGAATCCAGCAGTTGCGGCTACGATTTACTGGTTTACTTCTGACACTCCTCCATCCTTAAATATGACCGCCGTCAGGTCAGTGAGAGACATGTGAGCATTAAGCACCAAGGAAATAAATAAAATTAACATATATATATATATATGAAATAAAGTGAGGTATATGTATTGCCGTCTTGGTAGTGGTTTGGATACAGTTACATGGTTACACACCAAAGATTCTGACAGACACGCGATTGAAAACTTTTCTTTTTTACCGGTGAAACCACAGTACAAATTCGTTGCTACAATGTATGTTGTACGTAACTGAGGTAGTAATGTTTTGCTGGCGTTTTTGTTTCAGATTTAACCTCCGACGTCGTGACACAGTATCTCAATGAAAACCCAGAGTTCCTGGACCGCTACGTCTCTACACACGTCAACCACGAACGTCTTGAGAAATGGTCTAATCGGCGCCTCTCTAACAGCAAACAGAGTAACAGACAACGCTTGACAGAGTCTGGACAGATCAATCGTAAGATAGTCTCTCATCGCTAGCACAAATGATCCTTGATTGTCAAATAAAGCCTTGTAAGGGTTGCCATGTTCATATTCAATCTGATGAAATAATAGCAACATTGGGGGAGATCCATATGGACCATATTGAATGATGCACTTTTCTTGATTTTGATAGTACTCACAACCATTAGGGTTGAGGGAGGAGATTTAGCAGCAACCTGCAGAAACATATGTTTTACACCTGACTGCTCGGTATCCTCCCACCGTAATGCTGTGCGCCGTGGTGTGTATGAAATATCATTGGATACGCGTAAAACACCAAGCAAATAAGTAAATAAAGCTATCACTGATAAAATCCTTCAATGGTTAACACATGGATAGGTATATTTTTATACCCCCAAAAACCTCAAATTTTGATGTGTTGTAGGAGATTCTCAAGAAAACAGAAAACCAACAGTGGCCAAATGGAAAGTAAGTAAATTTTACTTTTGTAAATATCGTTGACAAACTGTAGTATATATTGTTTCAGTTCTTGCAGATAAATGATGGTACCAGTCAACATAGCGGTAACGCTGTCAGAGGATTAGCCTCCACATTTTTGGCAATCACTTCCTAAAAACCCCAGCCAGTTTTAGCAATAGTATGGACAGACAATGTCACCATGTTATAACAACTTCGCTGTGAGGCTTCACACGGGACGCGGCGAGATGTGAACACATTCATGTTGATGCCACCCACTGTATTACTGGTTGCCTTACTTTCAGTCCTGTCTACAAGCCGACAAATGGAAGCTACTGCAAGATTTAACGCGGGATGTGAACCAGTTGTCCAATCGGAGCCAAATACTGTACGAGCTGGCCTGCTGTATGGCGTCCGGTGAGAACTGTTATAACCTCGCTGATTGGTGAACTGCTATCTGCTCATTGTGAGCGAAATTACATACAGATACGGTAACAGCTGTAAACATATAAAGCTGTCATATTGTGCATCATCCTCAGTCGGTTAGCGCGCTATCGCAGCACAATGACCCGAAGCCTCCCACCAATACGTTCGCTGTAAGTTCAAGACCAGCTCATGCTGGCTTCCTCTCCGGCCGTACGTGGGAAGGTCTGCCAGCAACCCGCGGATGGTCGTGGGTTTTCCCCGGGCTCTGCCCGGTTTCCTCCCACCATAATGCTGACAGCCGTCGTATAAGTGAAATATTCTTGATGGTGTAAAACACCAATCAAATAAATAAATAAATTGTACATCATCCCAAATTCACATCATTCCCAAACAATAGAATTACTTGTTTTGTTTCTTTTGGATTCTTTTTGTTTTGTTTTTTTTTATGGGGAGGGTTGGGGGGGGGAATTCTCGTGAAACGTCATTCAGCATGGCTTCTTCAAAGCCCGCAAAAACTATAGCATTTTAATTAAGTCAGGCAACCTTAACTTCCTTAAGCACATGCAGTGCCAAAATATGCCCGATAGTGTCATCCCTAACTTTCCCTTTCCTTTTCAGCAATCAGTGCGGACGGTTTTAACTTGTGTCTAACAGATGAAAACAACGAGGTCAGTGATGCTCATCATTGCTTTCGTCGGCTTACAAGAATATAATATATTGATGAGTTTCTCTTATCTTAAATAATTTTGCAATGATACTCACCAGGGTGATATTAGGGTATAGGTGTTATATACTCCAGCCCTTTTTTAAATTTCTAATTTATTCTGTATTTTTTTGTGAGTATAACTATGTGTTAACGAAGGAATTTCTTTTGTTTCTTCTGTAGGAGATTTTCCAGTACAAACCAAATGGCCAGGGGTATGTATTTCTTGTGTGTCTTACCCTGGGGTTTATATTTATGTATTCATCTGGTGTTTAATACGATAACCTGTAAAAAAAAATTGTCAAGAGCTTCCCATAAAACAACTATGGATATATCCAATGTGATCGCTGTGAGTTCAAGCCCATCTCACGCTGGCTTCCTTTCCGGTCGAACGTGGATATGTCCACTAGCAACCTGTCGATGATTGTTGGTTTGCCCCGATCTCTGTCCGGTTTCTTCTCACCATCGTGAGTGAAATATTTTTGAGTACGGCGTAAAGCACCAACGAAGTAAATAAATAAATTTACACAGCCAGGTCACCCACATCCACTTGGATAACAAAGGATATTGTCATAGTGGCAACTTTCAACTCAGTTAATCCCTGAAGGTGCAAAGATTGCTTGTAAAAGAATATACAGCATCTGGTGAGAACGCTGTGAGAAAACAAATTATTCATTAACTGAGCTATGTGTTGTTCATATTTATTTTTACTTAATTTTTCCAGGTTAAATAATAAGGTACGTCGTTGTGTCTAAGATGGTGTTCATTATTGTGAGGTTTTTTTTCTCTCATTTCTTGAAAAATTCGGATATTTTCAAATTAAATACTGTTATGACATAGCCTTGGTTCAAATTTTATCACCAACATTATCATATAAGCTTGAAACACATCAGATGTCGAGAGCGTGACAAATCGTCACAAATTTGGCTGTCATGATTTCGATGCGTTCGCCATATGATGTCTGTTGTTAACAAGTAATCTCAACGTGCAGTGAGTGCAGCGTAAGGGGTTAACCTGTTAACTCGGCGAACTGGCTGTGTGTAGTGAAATCGTCGAAAGGCCCTGAGATAGTTACGAGATTATATTCACTTGTTCGATTAATCAAGAGTATATATAAAAGGCACCAAATGCCGCTGGCAAATAGATTGGCTTTCCGTAAACTTGATGGATATAGACAGAAAGTATGAATTTGAGTATTGTGAAATATTACACATTTTAGAGGACCAACTCACAGGCGTTCGCCACGAATTCGGGAGATTCGGGATCTATTTTGAGTCGGGTCCTACCAAAAACTTTAACAACGGTACTCGTTGCTGCCTCGCTTGGCGCTCAACACTGAGAGATTATAGTAGGAAAACAGTACTTGGTGTTAGTATAATGTGACTGGTTGGAGTGTTATGTCTGGTGTCTTCTACATGATGTTCCTCAAGAAGACACATATAATATAGACAGAATGTATAAATACATTCTAAGCACTCCTCGTCATCATGTGACTGAAAAATTGTTAAGTTAAGTAAAACGCAAGCATGCAGACAGACATACACTTTTTAGATGACAGCGTCAGTAAAAGAGGTTTATATAATTCTCAGCTCTTGCTACCGGATAGAGGCCGTTTTATGCTCGTCGACTCCGATTTCCAGTGACATGCAGTTGCCTCCCATCTCTTGGTTTGTTAGAACTCCTCTCTATTGTTCAAAAAATAAACATATGTACTTCATTTATATTATGGAAGTAACTTTAATGAAGCAATGGAATGTTTCAGGAAATCTCACTCAGTGCATTCAAGAAAAATCGGGAAGGGCAGTACTCTCTCGGCTTACGTCGCGTACACAAAGGAAAACATTCGGCTTAATGATGTAATACAGGTGAGTTTTTCCTATATCTTACACCCAACAGGGGAATACTGCAGGAATAGTTCGAGTATATTAGTTTAAGTTTCCATCAAAGTGAACAATTATATTCACTTATGGAAAAAATAGTTTTGCGCCTAGTTTATCATTGTTGTTGACAGTCTGATGGTTCTGTGTATAACTTGTCTATATTGACAATAATTTTTAAGCTACGATCATTCCCCGCCGAACCTGGTGGTTTGTCTCCACTGCTTTAGTTTTACTCTCCATCCTGTTGTCTTTTACAATGTATGCGTCCATGACTCTGGATTCTGCTGGTGGACTAGGCAATCCCGATGCCTGGTCCCTTTTGTATTGCTTTCATTTTACTGTTTGTTTTAAAACATGAGGACAACACAGCATTTGGATTAATTCTAGTAAAGTGACGTCTAATAAAGTCTAGTTAACATCATTACATTTTGTTGCCTAACTCTGCTGAAGCCGTGTAGCCTGTGGGCGTCTAAGGTGTTGCATTTTAAGCATTTCTATGAACAGTTGGGATTGAAGCCTGACTGAGGTATTGATTGACAAGAGGTCAAATTTTACACCGTTACCTGGTTACGTTTACCATTTGCCAAGTATCACGCTACTCTAGTTTTACACCATATGCGGCAGTCTTTTATATTGACCAATTTCAGCAGGATTCCCGATTCCCAGAAGGTCTGGTTTCAGGAACTGACAAGGCTCAATCGGTGATCGCTCAGCCAATCATTTACTCCTCGGGGGAAATTTTAGGTAAGTGCTGTCGAGTGCTTCATTACACTTTGTTCTAGTTATTGTTCCACTCAGCTAACATTTCCTTCCTACCTTCATGCACTCCTTCGCAGCTGTTTGCGTGACACCTTGTATCTTTTTTTTGGCATTAAATGAACTCGTTGCCCAAAACTGTGGGTCGACCGAGGAGTCAAAATTACATTGTTCCGATTTAGCGAAATAAGCGTCATTAGGGCGGAGGAGGGGGGAGGGGGGTGGGCAAGCAAAACCGACATAAACAAAAGCCAAGATGTGTTGGTACGCAAATCGCTGTGTACTTTCGACAATGTTATGTCTGATTTAAATCTTGGACTTAAACAGTGTGGCAGACTATTTCAAAGCGGTTCAAATATTGAATTGAAACTTTAGTACATAACTTAACGATGATGGCCTACAGATGAAAATCGAGTTTTGTGCCGCTTTATCAGTTTCCGACAACATTTTGAAAGTTTTTGCCCTACTTTGGACTTGGACGGATTTACTTACTGACTTTTCAAAACTTGTTTTCGGTACTCCAAACTGAACAGTAACAATAGACTGTCAGACTTCTTTGTATATTGCTGACAATAAATAGAGATTTTGTCAGAGACTGATTTCCCAAACTCGACTATTAGGTTGTTTGAGATTAAGTTCCAGTTTCGAATCCCTACATAAAATTTAGGCTAAATTGTACCTACTTTTGTCCAGACCTGGACTTACGCACTTTTACAGACTCTTTCAAAACGCTGTAGCGCATTGAATGGAGACTCGGTAGGCCTACATGAATTTACCTTGTGTTTCGCCTCATTTCGTCCATGTCTGACAAATTCTGGCCGTTTTGTGCAATTTGAAAACAGAATTTTACACAAAACCTTTGCCTGCTGAGGCCATCGTTTGCCGTATGACCCTGCAATTGCACTACGCAATAACCATATCTTTTAAAACGTACAGTTTCTATTTATTTATTTATTTATTTATTTGATTGGTGTTATACGCCGTACTTAAGAATATTTCACTTATACGATGGCGGCCAGCATTATAGTGGAAGGGAACCTGGCAGAACTTGAGGAAAACCCACTACCATCCACAGGTTGCTGGCGGACCTTCCCACGTACGGCCTGAGAGGAATCCAGTATGGGTTCTTGTTAAATTTGTATGCTCTCCTTATAAAGCAACGCACAGGTGGTGACACCAAGTGTAGAGGTAAAGGTCCAGATGTGATCTTGCGTCATCACTGAATCAGCTTCTGTTGGTCACTTGAAGATTACTGTCGCTTTAACTTTCTCATTGTGCTGTACGTTGGCTAAAATGGCGTCGTATTAAATGAATTACGGTGTCTTACTTTAACCTAAATAGAAATTACTGGTGCATTTCCTTTTTGGAACCTTGCTTTTAGAGTGGTCTGAAATTTTCATGCCAAAATTCAGAAGTTTTCTTTTAAGTTCAAATTTAAGGCCAGGACTAATACCATAAGTTAAGTCTGAACCAAGTCTAAAAATCCTGTTTGAACCTATGGCCAGACCGCTGGGTCTTCTGTGTTATTTGGCGAAAATAATAATGGATTGATTTTGGTTTCGCTATGGCTGAGAGATTCGATATAACACGTTCTATTATGTTCATGTTACCCTATATTCTGTAGGTGTGGTGGAATTATACAGAAATGTTGGATGTCCTTACTTCAGCTCTGAAGACCAAGAGGTATGGTTACACAGTCTGACCACAATTGTGACAATTTTGAATTTTAAAACAAAGTCATTATGTGCAATGTTCGACGCTCGACCTGTTCTTCAATGAATAGATATCGTAATTTCTAATAAAACAGTGAAAATTAGTCACATTTTGAAAGCTTACGTCATGTGTTGTATTGAACACACAACAAGTAAACAATGAAATCCAGGTGACGTCTAGAGAAAGACCAATGCTACGGCTCCTTCACCACAAGACTGCGTGGTTTTAATGCAGATTTCAGTTATATTTAGGCATACAAAGCAAAATGAAAGTATGTCTGTAATAGAGCAATTGCCCTTGTTTCTGATGGTTATTTTGCGTCCTTCCACCAGGTGGTGAAGTGGTATCTCTTGTGGACCGATATTATTGTGCAATACCACGAGGTACCGTCATCTGTGTTATCCATGTTTAACATGCTATTTATAGTGAGCTTTTGACTAATACATATGTGCTTTACGCACAGTATTACGCAATCATATATCCTGATATTAACCAAGCGCCGAACCGATTCTTGGACACATTACATAACCGACATAAAAACGCTGTTACACTTCATTGGATGCATTTGATTTATATAATCGGAAAAAGAAATCACCAGGCTTCGGCTATGTTTATCGAAAAGTATCGAAACCAAACTCTAGTGTGTCATAACTAAGCGTGTCCTTGAATCGGCTCTATAATCGTCATAATAATATGTCCGATAGCTTTGCTACTAACCCCGTGTTTCTTCTTTTAGATGGTAGCAAAATTCCTGCTGTGGGGAAGTGTGGCAGTTCACTTTGCAGAGGTATCATTCCTAACTTATTTCGTCACCGCTCACCGATCGCAAATTGTCCATTCACTTGCATGCAGGGATCATGGGTGTCGTGTTTAATATCACAGGTCAAACACAGCGCCTCCTATGGAGCACAATAAAATCTATACCTGCTCTACACAAAGTCCCATGTGAAATATTAAATAGCAGCGCTTAAGCGGTATTGTGTAGTATTGCGTAGACGGCGTTGTGGCCTGAGTGTTATACCTTCCAGAGGGTTATGATATTTATAGCCGTGTTACTGTTTCACCATATGAGGATAGACAACACACGTAGATATCTAAATTGCACTTTGACATTGATTCATTTCTGACAGTCGATAAATAGAGCGATAATGCAAGTGACGCCATGCTTGTGCGCTTTGCATCATGTGATATGAAGTGGAATTAGATCAGCTTACAGACTGGAAATGATGCTTGCTTAAAGCAAAATTCCATACTGTGGTTGTCCATGCTTCCTGGATGGCGATTCTCACATCTGATCCCTCGCATGGATTCCCATGATTCATTGCGGGTTTATATAATGGCGTCATTATGCCACCGACTTACAAACACGTAAAAATTGCAATAGATATATTCAGTATAGTGAGAGCGTGATTAGTGTTCACTGTTGAATATAGTCATGTGTGATAAAGTAATTATACAGTTTACATATCACCTTTAGCTTCATTTCTCAGTTGCGAACCTACGAGACATATGCGTTAATCCACTCTCCCTCTAACTGTCTATTTCCATCTGTTCCGACGTCACGTGGTCATCCAGGTGTGCTTGTCATTGAAGGTTGGTTATATCACGGGACTACAGTAAAGTCGACACGACTTGATCTTTCGGTTGTTGCTGTTGTTGTTTTAGTCGTAGACCTTTGGGCTTGAGTCTTGCCTGCTGAAATCAAGGTTTTTTGTCTCCGTTCACGTAGCATTTTATTTCTCTTATACTCAGAACTGTGTGGTGTACTAACAACCATTTCATTCTTACTTTTTACTCCGTGTAATTTTGAAACACAGCGAATTTAGTTAATTTTTATATTATCGTATTATTTTGATGGTGTGATGATTCCAACCTTGCTAATAATTTGTATCTTTTTACCCCAATTACTCTTTTTTATTACAACGAAGCGGTTATTTTGCTTCACCTTTGCATCCTGTATTCTTCCATTAATGCTTCATCATCATTTATAGCGATCTTCGTGAGCTGAGCGAAGTTATAAGCGTTTATAAATCGACATTGCAAGATCAAAATGTATTTCAGAAATATTTCACAGCCCACTAGTGGGCTTATCTTTGTCTATATCTCCGTTTGGAACTATGTGCCTGATGCAATCTGA
This sequence comes from Acanthopleura granulata, assembly GCA_016165875.1. Taxonomy (NCBI): domain Eukaryota; kingdom Metazoa; phylum Mollusca; class Polyplacophora; order Chitonida; family Chitonidae; genus Acanthopleura; species Acanthopleura granulata. The sequence continues at coordinate 18,063,545 of JABBOT010000007.1, forward strand.
CGTTTATCGGTTGCATCAAGGTTTAGTGGCGTGAAGTATGTCACGGAATATACACTGACATGCGTATTACTTTCAAAAATGACAAATAACCCATGCAACAGAAGAAGTTTTAGGAGAAAATTTATTAAATAACGGGAAAATACGTGAGTGTGTGACCGGAAATAGATTTGAGGTTATCTGACATGGAGTTCTCGTATTGATTGTGTCCCATCTTATAGGCATAGACCTTTGTTTTTGCGGTAGGTATATGTATTCTATTTCCCCTTCATACATGTATGTTGTCAGCAGAGCGAAGCTTGTTGTGTTCATTCGCTTCGGTCAGCTCACTACATTGGTAGTATAATTCATGAACTTATTGAAGATGGGAAAAACCACTGATTGTATGGCGTACGCAAAATGAAGGCCAAACTATCCAGTTCATGTGTAGTGTTACACGTTAAATGACGTAAGTAACTATGACGATGTACGTGTCTCGGTACCAAGGATTCCAGATATGACGACTGGTTGCAGTTTTGCTTTCATAATAATAATAGTGACATTTTTCCAAGGCACATAGATATTTGAACATGCAAAAAATCTTGATTTTTCACAGATGTACCATGCAATGACGAGGCAACGGAAACTCAACGACTTCCTGCTAACCGTCACCAAGTAAGTCAACCATACTTGGCATCATATTGCGTCCCAAACACTGCTACTTGAAGTTAATCATCCTTCAAACCTTGTAAAGCTAAACTAACATATTACTTGTTAAAGTATTATATTTTTATGAAAATTGATTATACTTACACCTTTATACTCTAGATACAGTCAAATTTTCAGCGACTATCCTTTTACTGTATACTTGATTTGGTTCTAATACATTTATTACAGGTCAATATTTCAAGACATCGTCAGTATGGACACTCTTATAATGAAGATTATGGTGAGGAACTATACAGAAATTATCTCTGACGAATCAACTACGGCTATATATACTTAAAATGTTTTTCTAAGTTTTTTTTACCGAGGTTAACTTATTTGGAGTAAGGTGATCTTCTTAATTTCTAAAAATGAATTTTAAAATCACTGAGATAGTTCCGTTTCATATTTGTAATGTTTGTTTTGTGTTTCAGGTAATTGCTTCTTAATTCTCTTCATTTATTTGATTGTGATATAACGACACTCTTTATTCTGCAAAAGATCTGAATTCTGGGGGACCTGGGGGACTTCTTCACCCAGACCTATGTCGCCATTCGTTGTTTTCCTCGCTGGGCTCTCCCTAACCGTTTTTTCTTTCAAAATTAGTGACATTCGCATTTCAAATGCCCGCCATTTTTATGCTTAAAATGCCATCTCGCCGTTCCAGGCTAAAGTTTCTCGAGAGCCTATCACTTAACTTAGCGGCGACATTAAATACATTGCAAATCGTATTCCTATTCAGAGTACCTTGTAGCAAAGGCAGTGGACAATCTGAAAATACCAAGTCGAAAGTGTTACTATGAAATGTTTCAGCTTTATCTTAATAGCCGTAGAAAGCAGCTTCAATCTCAAACAAAATCTCAAGGCCATTGACGGACACCGGGCCGTGAATGGAGACCATTTTGACCACGGCTGCCCCGTTGTAGCGTATTTAACAGCGCGCAGCGTAAAATGCGAATGTCACTCATAGAATTAGAAATTTATCCCACGGTGTTGCCTAAAACATGGGGCTGATTATGTGGTGTGATAAAAATGTGGTGTGATAAAAATTTATCATTTAAATGTTTATGTCCAGAATTTTGCTCAAAAGTTGGTGAACGCAGATCGAGCCTCGTTGTTTCTGTTGGATAACCACACCCACGAACTGTACGCCCGAATATTTGACGTGGGCACTGATCAGCGGCAGGACAAAAGCAACCGAGAAATCAGGTTAGCTTTCGGTGCAGAGGATATAGTAACACAGGATCTCGTCACAAGGAAGGGTTGTAGACACTGCCATTTTGTACATTGTTTCAGACGATGATGCCATTTTAGCAAATGTCAGTATGGGTACAGTTAATTAGTCACTCAAACCATAGTACTCCCTCGCGTTAGCGTTATTTTTTTTCTCATCTTCGATCTTTCAAACACTGCCATGAAACTGAGCAGTTTGACCTTGTACGGCTTACATTGCCTGAAGCAATAGTTCAAATTAAGCAGTGATCTATACAGAAACGTATCACACAGATGTCATATACCTTATGGTAGATGTCCCTGTCAGTTCTCTGTGGAACGTGGAAATATAATCCAAAATGGGACATCGCTTTAACCAAATCACACCCCAAGTTCGGACTTTAAAAAGCATCCTGGTAACAATAAAACAGAAAGAACATGGATAATATTTGCACGTTTCACAAGAGAAAAGATTTTTTCTTTCTGTTCAAATGGACTCGTAGAAGTTCTCTATTAAGTAATTGTGTGCAAAAAACTTATCTGTGTATTCTTTGACAGAACTATGCGAAAAAGCTTGTGAGTGCTGATAGAGCGTCCCTGTTCTTGGTCGATATGCGTTCACGTGAACTGTACGCCCGAATATTTGACACGGGCACCAGTGAAGAGCCAGACAAAAATCCCGTGCTGCAAAAAGAGATAAGGTCTCTGAGTGTCACATGACCTAGCACGTGCTCGTTTGTAGCCTGTAGTGTTGTCATCACCGCTAACCAAAACATCGGCTTTTTTTATACGTTTTTACTTGATTTATTTTTTAATTTTATGTTTTATCTTCATATATTTTTGTATTTCCTCTTTCTATAAGAGCACCTCTGTTTTGTGTTTTTCTGGCAATATTTTAAGTTTTGATCTAATATGAAAAGTAACTACAGACGGTATATTTTTTAAAGGTTCATCTAAAATATTAAACTAATTAAAATATACAAATAAAACTAATATTTTTGTACCAGCTAATAATTTTATTCCTTGAAAAGAAAATTAAGGTAACCTTAAAAACTGGGCTGACGTTTTTGCAGTTCATTTGTAAACAAATAGTTTTCAAAGTACAGGTTTTATTTGAACGATTGGTAACAATATTTGGAAATCTACAATTATCTACACAACTACAATTTTGACGTAAAAGCAAAGGTTTAGTAGAGGTAATTTTTTTTTTCAACAGTCATAACGTGAATGGCAAGAGAAATAATCACGCGAAAGAGTTGATGTGAAGTAATGAACATTTCTTCTCACTCTTCTCTATGGATATGCCTCGTAGTAGTTAATGTCCATATTTAAAATATTTCCATTTTGGTTCGAATTTTTCTGAACAGATTTACAGGGGGCATTCTCAAATATTTTGACTGCTACACAAATTGTCCCTTTTTAGTCTTAATACAGTCGTATATGCTCATTATAGGTAACGCCGGACTTAGATAACGCATATGCTTCGTAGGTGACTTTGGTCTGCGTTAAATCCTTTGGAACATTGTAAAGCTGTAAGTCTAATTACAGTCTGCCCTTTCGGGAGTATCTGTATAGCCTCGCCGTGTAGACCTAGGGGTAGCGAATTTGGTTACAGCAGCACAAGTGAACAGTTTGACCTCTACACGTGTGAAACTGACACACTTCTGATTGAATCACACCCTCAGTTATTGTTCCCGCACTTTTGTCCCATTATTTTTCAGTGTTCACTCCACTTCCATAGCCTAGTTTGCGGAATATTCCTACTTTCATTATCAATATATTTCAGTCTATGTTCATTTTCGATTTGGTATATTTCTGGTGGTTGAACAGTGTTTTATGGAATAATTGTGAGTTTGATTAACTTCATTGTTAATGAAATAATAGTAATACGCATAGTAATTATTAATTATTTGATTAATTGTTAATTATTTGCAACGGATGGCCTATTCATAATGTTTAAAATAATGATTAAAATAAGGATTAAAATCTTCTGAAATCACAAGCTCACGTATGCAAACTTTGGTCGGTTAGCTACAGTTTTGCGAGAAAATGATTATCTGGTTACGAAGCATATTTTGAGACGTAATTCAACAAAAACTCGGCGTCCGTCAATAACACTCTGTCTTAATTCCTCTTTCAGATTTCCCATGGACAAAGGAGTGGCAGGTCATGTGGCATCTACAGGACAAATTCTGAACATTTCAGACGCTTATAAGGACGACAGATTCAACAGGTGAGTCACTGGTGTCGCGAAATTACCGTAGGTAAATAGAGATAAACTGACAAAGAGGCCGGATTTCACCTACCACACTGTTGTCGCTGCTCTGGTTTTACTCTCTACGCTGTAGCCTATTAAATTGTATTCATGCATTGTGGACTCAGCATCCAAGAGGCCTTGTACCTTTGTATTGTTTTCATGTTTTATGTACATGTGTTAAATGTGATCACAACACAGCATTCTGGGTAATTCTAGACCAGTGACGTCTGGTACATTGCAGTTAACATCACTGTATTTTTTAACCTTATTCTACTTAAGCCATGGTGCTTGGGGCGGGGGGCTGTTGTTACTGCTTAATCACTCAAATGAACAGTAAGAGTAAAACCTTAACTGAGGTAAAATGACAATAGGTCGGGTTTCACTGGTAACATGTGACCATTTGCCAAATATCACACTGTCGTTGCTGCTCTGTATTTTTAAATCTTTTTTATAATTGCTGAACAGCCTTCATGGCCGAGAATGAATGGTTTTTTGATGGTAGGTTGTGAGGCCACCCCTACCAATATTTCAGCCGCATCGTGCGTGGAGAGAACATGCCGGAACCCGGAAACAGTTGCTCTTCTACATGAGACTGATAACATCCAAACATCAGGGCAAAAAGTGTACCACGTATAATAAAAAAATATCAACTAAAATTCCAAAATCATGTCATACAATATCCATATATATCCTTTTAATATTTAAGTACGACATGGCCAGCAAAAAAATCAAGAAAAGCGTTATGTGACATAAAGCCTAACAGGGAATAGTTCTTGGAAAGTCGTCTTTCATGCCAAGCTTTTCTGTGGAGGGCTGAGGTCCTGTCCTTTTTACCGCTGTCCATGACTAGAGCCTCGGTGAGCAGTTTCCCGGCGTACACTGCATAAACATGGTGGCTTGCTTTCACTACCCTCGTCCATAGATGATTCCAAGCTTGTTCACAACTATTCTTCACAGATGTACAGTTCCAGGAAACAAGATGGAGATGAAATAAAGCACGTCTTTTCGCCTTCCGCTTGTATTCTGTTCAGCCCTATTGTAAATATGAAAGACTACAACATAGAAAATAAAACTAGAGCAACGATGATTTCATGGTTGGCAAACGCTCACATGTTACCGGTGAAACCCGGCCTCTCGTCGATTTACTTCAGACAGGGTGTGATTCTAACTACTCATATACGGGTTTAAGAAGTAACAACGTACATGCCCCCCATTACCAAGGGTTCAGCAGAACTACGCAGAAATAAACATTGCAGTGATGTTAAGTGCAAATCTCCACACTGTACAATGACCAACGCCCAACGCCTCTAATGGGTGATTAAATTTGAAAGAAACGGGTGTATTAAATAGGCACACATTTTTAAGAATTAAACATAAGCGTCTAAAACATGTATATAGGCCAACCCTATAGTGCTGTAATCTCCAAGTGTTTAATATCTGATGCATTGAAGTGTTTAAATTAAACATCGAAATTTGCAGTGTTGACGTCAAGGACCATAGCAACACATTTTTCGTTAGACATGTTGCTACCGTTGTAGTTAGAGTCAACATGTTCTGTGTAATATTAGTCTACACTGCGTTTATCTTCCACCCTATGGATTCTACAGGTGACTGCACAACATGATTTCTTAATAATCAGTTCCTCTTTTGTCTTTTGTCAGGGAGGTCGACCTTCAAACTGGATATACAACAAAAACCATTCTCTGCATGCCAATATATATCCGGGGAATGTAAGCTCTTATGTTGTTGTCCCTAGTTGATTTGCCTTGTATAAAGAGTACCTGGAAGATTTGATATACCAATCCCTTGTTTGTACAAACATAACCATTATTTGTTTCAAAATATCCCTCTCGTGTCCTGTGTAGGAATTCTTTGTGCAAGGGAATGTTGTACCCCCACCTTGTTAACGAATAAGAAACCGTTAACTTCTGTCCAGTATTAACGCGATTGATTTATTACTGAAACTTAGTTACTACGAAAATGTGGTTATGATTGAAATTGAGTTATTATGAAATTAATGTACCGTTTTTTTTTTTTTTACATTATTTTTAATTTAAATATTTTTTTTTTGTTTTGCAGAATTATAGGCGTTGTGCAGATGGTGAATAAACTCAACGGTGTTTTTAACAAAGCGGATGAAGAATCGTTTGAAACGTTTGCTGTGTACTGTGGGTTGGCTCTTCACCATGCCAAGGTAAATCCTCCCTGCATATTAGTCCGGCAAATAAACAGATAACAACATTAAAACAGTGAGGGCGGTGTAATGGTTGCAAAAGGGACACACGTATCCGGTGAAATTCGGCCTCCTGTCAACTTACCTCAGTTAACGTTTTATTTGAACTGCTCTTGAAAATGCTCAAAGGATAGAAACTTATACGTCCCCATCGCCGTGGCCGCAACATAATTAGGTGAAAAAATTATGGTGAATTTAATAGGACTTTGTTGGACGTTACTTGTCATCATCTTAGGGCCATTCTTTAAAGAGCAGTCTACTTTGATTCTACAAATTTCTTTATAGTAGAGCGCGGAATTTCTGAATGCATTTCCTCGTAACACACACTACCTCTGAGCACAACAGGAAAGGCCCAGGTCTGGCCAGAAGGGCTGAATACGTTGTTGGTCAAAGCTGGGGCGGATTTCACAAACCCTGACTGTTTCTAAAGCTTTTTGGGGTGGGGAGAGTTCTGATATGTTAACTTTAAGAACAGCAAACAAGGGTTGCCTTAAGACAGCCTTCTGTAGTACGAGAGTCTACTTGGAACGTTCCTTCATGGTTTACAAGAAATACACGAAATGTTTTCGAACTATACGCTTAATGTGGGCATAGCGTTTGAGCACGGAGACTGATCAATTCGACCGAAAGAAAGAAACAGCGAGGTTGAAACCTCCGTAGAAATAATCAAACGTAACATTACCTGTGTTCGCACAATGCGCTCTAGGTAGGACGTGCGTGAGAATAAGCGGTGATGGACACTCGTGTAGTCTAACGTTCGTTGAAGACCAGGGACCAATGCCACAAAGCAATTTTGTACTTCAGTAAAATTGTTGAAACTTAAACATCCCGGAAATCTGAAAATAAAGGCATGAATGGTGCATGTATATCATGTATATCAGCACATGTGACACAAATTTCAAAATCAGTAAAGTATCAAATAAGCTTTAAAATTGAGTTCATAGGTTTTGATTTAAGTTGCTTTGTGGAATCGGGCCCATCTGCTTTCAACAAATGCATGTCTGAACGTCAGGTGTGTGAATGTTCGTCAGTAACTGGCCAAAAGTCCGTGGTTAACGCCGGGTACTGCGGTTTCGACCATGGCTTAAGTGAAAAATCGCTACGCGTGAAGTTAAACCACAATACTGTAATTAATATAAGTAAGATACAGGGGATTTGCTGTACACTGGCTTATTGGAGTTGTAGAAACGTTTCAACCCTGGTGCCTTTTTTTTCGCAGCTGTACGACAAGATCCGCAGATCGGAACAGAAGTATCGCGTAGCCCTAGAGGTGTTATCCTACCACAGTCAGTGTGCAGAGGATGAGTTCGAGGAGCTGAAGAACAAGCCGGTACCGGATAGGCTTCCTCATCTGATAGAGTGAGTGTCTAACTATGACACAGCATGGCCACTCACTGGGGGACAAATAGCATGGGCAACTTATACTGGGACAAATAGATTTGGCAACGTATACTGCGGCAAATATTAAGGAATCATGGGGCAAAGTATATTGGACATAGTGTGGCCATGTACTGAGGAGACATATAGCATGGGCAACGTATATTGACACAAGTGGCATGGAAAACCTGTGCTGGAACAGAGACCATGGACAACGTATTCTGGGACATATACCATGGGCAACGGTATACTGGGACAAATAGCATAGGAAACGTGTTCTGGGGCAAACATTATAGGCAACGTATAGTGGGACAGAGCATGGGTAACGCAGGCTGATTTTAGTGAGATCAAAATTGTACTTTATGCACAACTCCTGAGTCTGAAGACGGTATGGGAATACATGTTCCTGTAATAGAATTGATTGAACTTTGGCTTGTTATGATATATTTATGATATATTTAAGTTATATAACGGTTAGTAGTCAGAGTAACCGAGTAACAGATCGTGTTTTCACATGTTAAACAAACTATAAGCACAACTGCAGTTTAGGCGCGTGTTAATATCCAGCTCTTGCTGGTGCGGCCGTGGCCTTGCGTTAGGACGTGTGTCGACTTTCCGACGACATACGGCGTTGCCTTTATATCTCATAAACCTTAACTGTCACAAGCGGGAGAGATCGTCAGTGACATGCCAAAGGTCGGTGGTTTACGCTCGGCACTATGGTTTCCTCCACCAGACATCCCTTCACTAAAGGATTTTTCAGTAGAGTTAAGCAACAATTAAATAAATTAATAAATAAACTTCACCATGTAAAAGTGAAATGTTGGTGTGTATGGAAGCAAAAAACCAAACCATTACATATTAAATGTCTTCTATATGTAATAACGGTTGTGTTTTCAACTGCCACCTAGTCGGTTAGCTTTCAACAATTGCATTTCACTAAAAAAAACTTTCATGTGACTTACTTCTACAGCGTATGATAGTTGCCAGAAGGACATGTTTATCTAGAGGAAATTTTTAATGACACAGATTACAAAACGCCATTGTTAAACAATTAAAGAAACGGCATCAGGTATAAAATTGTTGATTTTGCTGTTTATTTTCAGCTACAACTTCTCGCCGTGGGCGGTGACTGGTGACGAACAACCCCTCTATGTTATTTATATGTTCAGAGATTTATTTGAGATGAACAGGTAAGCATTGCTCGAAGCTATGACCCTTTTGAGCCCTGAGAGTCAGTAAGCTTTTTGAAGTAATACTTTGCAGGCTCTCCCATTTCATTTCCCATGCTGGTTTATTCATGACAGTGCTTGCAATATGCCCAGTTCCTCATCCTTAATAAACTAAATTTCCATTGTAGTATGTGAGCTTCCCCCGGGCTCACCATAATGCTGGCCACCGTCGTCTAATTAAAATATTCCTGAGTACGGCATAAAGCACCATTGAAATAAACAAATAAATTAGTATGTGGGCTTAAAAGGATCTCAGCAGAGAGTAATAGCCTTTTTCTTTCTTGAAAGAGAAAGATCACACAAAAATGAACTTATGATGTGTGAAAACAGGATAAAAAACTGTATCTCAAAATGCTTTCACTGATTTTTTTAGACTTTTTTTTCCACTGACTTAAACGCAGTGAAATTTTTTGATTGCATGGTGGACTTCATGGACCATACTGAACAGGCTGAAGTGACGTTTCACTTCTTTTTAGCTGCGAAACAGGATCAGGTTGTTATATATTTACGTTCTGCGTGAAAACATGTGGTACACTATACCTACATCTCTATTTAATGCGGAAATATAACTAGCAGAGGGTGTTTAACCGTCTAAAATTAGTGTGTGACGCTGCTGTGCTTGTTCAGTACGGTCCATAATGTCCACGACACCATAAAAGCATTTAACTGCGCTAATTTGGTGACAAAAAATATAAAAGACTTAGTGAAGGTATAACAGTTTTAATGGTCTTTTCACTCACCATAATTTCATTTTTGTGTCTTTTTTCACTTTAAATGACGTCAGAAAATCCTATACCGTAATACTGGTTCTTCTAGATTAGAACGTTTAAACTAGAGAATATAATAGTTTTGCATTGAAGACTCTTCTAACCAGCGCAGATACGTGGAGGCAATTTGTTATATATTTGTTGCGAAAAAGTCTAAAGATCTGTCGTTTGTTTGGAGCATGTGTTTTGCGCCACATCGGCAATATTTCAGCCATATCGTAGCGAAAGCTGTTAGGAAGCCGTTCAGTTTTAATTCAAGTATAAATATACCGGTTCTTTGTTTAAAACATTAAATACGTCTTCAGTAATTCTCTGAATGGTGTCTAATTGAATAGCATCTTTCCGGGACCGTAATAAACATAATATCTTTTTATGTTTTGCCATATAAATGTTTCAAATTCTACGTTTATGTGGAAAATTATGGATAAACAAAAAAATAATATTTCACGAATATAATTTAATTCCAAATGACTGTTAAAGGCACCGATATTTCGTTGTGCCATCTTGGTAATTCCTCACGCCTCGGATGAAAGTAGGCTTGAGGTTTATTACTTTTTTATTGTAGATCTTCTGAAGGGGAAAAGAGGTATCCACATTGTTTTCAACTGAAACCTTTAGACCCGCTTGGCTTTTTTCTAGATAAGTCACTATTTACACACTCACGCTGCATAATGGTAGTTATTTGTCACCATTATACCTGACTCCCACCCCCGTCTGACACTAACTCACATTATTAGAGCTCACCTGGACAAAGTACGCGGGTAACTTATGCCATACCTCCAGCATCGGTGTTTAATAACAATTTAATATAAAGCAATGTTAAAAGAACAGACCACATTTAAACAACGTCCGCATCACATAAAAGGCTATATATGGTCTTCAGTAGTTTTTGGCATCTTTTTCCAGTCATGAAAACGGAAATAAAAGACTGAAGTGCTACGGTTGATTTTTGAACCATTTTGAACAGGCTGAAGCATATTGACGCCACAGAATATTTTCAGCTGCTAAACATCCTCTGGTTGTTGTATGTCTATGGTCTACGTGAATCTATGTGTCGTACAACACCTGTATTTGAATTTGATGTGGAAATATATAACAGTTACATCGTATTTAGCAGCAAAAAAAAACAAACTGTGACGCCACTGTGCTTCGACCTGTACCGTATGGTCCAAAATGTCCACCTGAGCACTTATATCTTTATTTCCATTTTAATAACAGTAGAAAATGCCAAAAAAATAATTAAGGCCTTATTTGGAATCAGCACGAAATGACCTTTAAGACATTGCATACTTCGTTTAAATGCGGTCTGTTCCATTAAGGTAAATGTTAAGGGCGGTATCTGAAAAAGTACGTCATGCACTGAGTTACGGTTTTTATTACATGTAAAGTGCAATTTCACAAGGGGAATGGTCCGTCGTGGATGCAATATTTGCATACGGATTACTGTAAATTACAACATTCACGGATTAACCTCTTTGGGTATTGGGGTCCATGTTAAGGTAAATATCGAGGGCGGCATCTCATCAAATACTGCGTGAATTGATCCCATGCAGGTTTGTATAGATGAAAAGCATAATAACACGAGAGCCGATGCCACGTGTGCATATTAACTACGGTGAATTACAAAGTCAAGACTCGGTGTTCAGGTAAATGTGAAGAGTGTTTTAGCAGCCAGTACCACATCTACTGGTCTCTGCTTTGGTGAACATGTAAAGCACAGTAACACGACGAGGATGTCCCATCGTTGATGCCCTGCATAGTCGTTGATTACCTCAAAATACAAACTCCAGGACTTTTCTTTTGTGTATCCATGTTATGGTAAAGCTGAAGTTTTGCAATTATGCGTCTCCTACAGCCGAGGTCTTTGGTAGCCATGCCACCAAATCTGTTACGCATTTTTGGTGACTTTACATATAACCCTTTTAGTTAACTTCTTGGGCAAGCTATTCGAAAATGTACTTAGACATGATCTTAGTTCTAGCTGCTGTATTGTAAACTAAAGTTTTTTTGCTTTTAAAGGCTGACATTTAGTTCAGTACATTTTTGAATTTTTCAATGATCACTACTTTATAATCACATAACATTTTGTTAATGTGTGTAGTTGAGCTGAGCAGTACACCACCAGCACTGTTTCACTTTCAGCGTATTCAACCATTGTGCGGTCTAACCTTTGTTGAAGACCTCTTATCTTTCAACAATATATGGTGTGGATATCTGTCTGTACGTCAATTGACGGGAAGTTCGTCAGTATCTTGCCCAGTGGCGGCGATTTATGCCGCTGGCTCTCCATCGAACATATTAGTATAACTAAAATATTCCAACAATCAGATAAATAAATGAAGTCGTGTAGCACCCATTCAAACATCTCGGTTCACTAGAATTTACGGATTTGTATTGTTTTCATAGACTTGTTTAACCCTGTCATTGAGGGAATACCTTTACCATGAAGTGGGATGTTTTATCTCAACAACATTTTCCTCGTATATTTTCATTATTTGATTTGTGGAAAGGCGTATAACAAATTTTGTATAAAGTACGATGTTGTATGCCAAACGCAGTGAAAACAAGATTGGAAAGTTCTGTGTAAATATTATTTACAACTTTGCAACATTTTTCAGCTGTTTGTCTAAAATCTCTCCCGAGAACAAGTCCACAGCTTTTATCTGGTTGTATCGTTGTCCTCAGATTCGACATGCACGACTTGCTTAGGTTTACACTGACGGTCAGAAAGAACTACCGGAAGGTACCGTACCACAACTGGGCGCATGCGTTCTCCGTGGCTCATGCGATGTACACAGTGATCAAAACCTCCTCGCATCAGTTTACCCCTATTGAGGTACGTGTTTTCGTTTATCTCTGTACATAGCCGGAAAACCATGACGACGTTACATTCCACGATTCCACAAACCGATTGTGGACTAGCGCCAAGATTTAATTCCTTAACGTTAGATGAAGTTTAAAGTTAAAATTCGGACAGGTTTGTATGAAAACAATTTTTTTAACCCATTCAGTCCCATAATCGGCGTTTAAGTTACATTTCACCTTTTGCCTTGAAGTCAAAACGGACTTGGCGTATTTAACACATCCGTTATACCAAGCTCAGAAACACATCTACACAGAAGACTAATTGGTAATTATTATCAGAACCACCACATTGCTATACTTAGTCAGACTGTATCATCATGTTTAAAGGATAGATGAACAGGAACTGTAAAGACGAAGGCTATGGCTTTAAAGGAAATAAATGAGAGATGCCTATTTTTTTTCTTTGAAGCGTATTTTATGTCTCTTGATAACCTCCCTATTTTAGGAATATTTTCGAAAATTTTCGGAAATGACGTCATCGATGATCTCGATTTGAACGCGTCCCTGTTAGTACTCTTTCCTCCTCAGAGGAGTCTTGTTAGTCAGGTTGAATTCTCATCTCGGGTCCTCATTTCATCAGTGACAAATTCTTTAGTACAAGCAAAACATCCGAAATGAAGCCCTGTACAAGTTTTGCGTTCTTCTGCAGTGCTTGGCCTTGTTTGTCGCCTGTCTCTGTCACGACCTCGATCATCGGGGGAAGAACAACGCCTTCATGGTGAAGAGTGCCTCCCCGCTGGCAGCTGTCTACTCCACGTCCACCATGGAGCACCACCACTTCAACCAGACAGTCACCATCCTGCAGGTGAGTGACCACTACATAGCATGTTGATGGCCCAGTGAGCAAAGCGTCCCAGTTGTGTATGCTAGAGGCCAGGGTCCGTATTTATTAACCAACTAATGACTTCAATCACACATTCTGAACACGAAAGTAGCTGTGTTTGATTTATTGATTTATTGATTGATTGATTGATTGATTGATTTTCTGAGTCATTACGCTATGCTAGTGCGCTAACCAACTGAGCCACGGAGCTGTGTTTGAGTTTTGACTGATGTTTTAAAACGTTTGATAAATATTGGCCGAGGGTTTGTTGAATGAATACATTAGCTGTAGTATTTCAGACATATCCTGCAGAGGCTTATCCAAAGAAACACCTTTTATGTTTAGGTGTACAGACTGATAGTTGTGTCTCATCAGTTGTCTTCAGGTGTGAATGTACTCAGACTGAAAATTGGGTCTCTCCTGTCGACTTGAGGTGTGAGACTCAATACTGGGTGTCTCTTGTAGTCTTTAGGTGTGAATGTACTGAGACTGATAACTGGGTCTCTCCTTTGGTCTTGAGGTGGTAGTGCACTGAGACTGACAATTGGGTCTCTTCTGTTGTCTAGGTTTGAGTGTACAGAGACTGATAATTCGGTCTCGCCTGTTTTCTTTAGATGTGAGTGTACTGAGACTGAATATTGGGTCTCTCCCCTTATCTTGAGGTATGAGTATACCGTGACTGAATATTGCGTCTCTCCCGTTGTCTTGAGGTGTGAGTGTACGGAGACCGAATATTGGGTCTCTCCCCTTGTCTTGAGGTATGAGTATACCGTGACTGAATATTGCGTCTCTCCCGTTGTCTTGAGGTGTGAGTGTACTGAGACTGATATTAGGTCTCTGCTGTTTTCTTGAGGTGCTTAGGTGTGAGACTGAGATATTGGGTCTCTCTCGTTAGCTTGAGGTGTGAGTGTACTGAGATTGAATATTGGGTCTCTCCCGTTGTTTGTAGGTGTGAGTGTACGGGGACTGAAAATTGGGTGTCCGTTTTTGTTTTTAGCTGTGAGTTCACTGAGACTGAAAATTGGGCTTTTAATATCGTCTTTTGTGAAATTTGTGATAAGATAAAACAGCGATAACATAAAAACTACGGAAGTATAGAACATATTTCTTGTCTTTTTATTTTCAGCACGAAGGGCATAACATTTTCAAACACTTATCATCGGATGAGTACAAGCAGGTCAGTCGGTTTTAAGCCTGGTAATATAAGAGATAAGCCCCCATACAGGCGGTACACTGCCTGATTACTCTGAATGAAGATATAACATTTCATCGAGAAAAACATCATCATTGAATGTTCAGGTTGTAGAAAACACCTTCCCACGTAACCAAAGCAAGTGTGATTTATTTCACCATGAATTCTCCTACTGTAAACCCTTATATTTGTCACCATAGTAAAACTGTTGAATACACGGAGACTATGCTATGCTAATTGTACTTTACCTATTGGTGTCATCGATGTGAGTTCAAATCCAGCTCATGCTTCCTCTCCAGTCCTACGTGGGAAGGTCAGCCAGCAACCTCCGGATGGTGATGGGTTTCCCCCGGGTTTTGTCCGGTTTCCTTCCACCACAATGCAGGCCGCCCACGTATATTTGGAATATTCTTGAGTACCGCGTCAAACACCAATGAAGTAAATAAATAAATATTGATATCATAAGGGCCGGTATTACGGCTCGTTCAACACAAACAAAAATACAGTTTTACATAATTTGAACCATGACTTCTCTGACTGCAAATTCATCAGTAAAGTCTGTGCTTCCTTTCACCAGGTACTCGGTGAAATAAGACACTGTATCCTGGCAACAGACTTGGCGCTTTTCTTTGGCAATCGCGCCAAGCTAAAGGAAACCGCAGAAAAGGGAGAGTTCTCCTGGCAGAATGAGGACCACAGGTAAGATTGGGAATATGCAACAGGAAACTTCACTGTTTTGGATTTAAAGGTAACAACATTCCATAAATTCAAATATACCATTGACACTGACCTTCATTTCAAAGGCTTAAAGTAAACAATTCTGTTTTTCACTTAGCAATAATGGATCTTTTAAATTATATCGTACAAACTTCATTTCGAAACTGCATGATACTTGTCATACTTCTAAAGGATAAATTGATAAAGATGTTTATAATTACACATTTTGTAGACATTGTTCACTGATAACGCGTGTTTGGCTTGTGCATTTCCTGTTAGTAATGACACTGACTTTGTGTGTTTCATTCTCAATGTCCGAAAGCACTGACTCAAATGTCATTGTATTCAACAATGCTATAGCAAGAAGTAAAATGACAGAGACATGGGCTTAAATTCCTGTTAGCCTTAGTCTCATTGGATATATATTCACTTTCAAAGAACATCAACTATAAATACAGGATTTCTTTAAGTTATAGACATGCGGGAATTTTAAGCAGAAAAATTTGTTACTAAATGTTTCATTCTCTTTTGAATGGGGCAGCATGTATCTGACTGTATACATTAGTGTAAAGCATTCCAAGTCGCGTCACCGTATAAATCCCGGGGGAAGAGGGGATTATTGATGAATCGTCTCCTATCCTAAACTGTATCACGTGTTTTAATTAACAACAGTGTGCCGTGCTTGTCTACTAAAATGTTCGTTCCTATCGTCTCTCTAATCGACCATTAGAAAAATCTTGAGGGCCATTACCATGACCGGATGTGACCTGTGTGCCAACATGAAACCCTGGGATGTACAGGTCGAGACGGTCAAGGTCATCTTTGAGGAGTTTTACGAACAGGTATGCAGAAAGTCCTATTGTTTACGAATAACTGACTTCAGAGCCGTTTGTATTTTATCTTTACCGGTTCTCTTCCTGTACCCATCACATGGGAACCGAGTTAGAATCCCAGTTGTAATTAAATTTGTTTTTGCTAAGAACAGCTGTTAATTGCTCAGATGGATTGTTTCAGTCACCGATGGCAGATGTGGTAAACATAAACCAATATTACATATACGTTCACGTTTTCTTCGTGAGGGGATTTAGCTTGACGTTCTGCACCCCATTCTCTCTTCCTAGAGAAACTGACGGAGCAAATTAAGTCAACAGGAGTGAGAGGTTATTTTCAATGCTCGTTTATTTTAACTAGTTCCGGGTAGCACGTGCTTTTCACGTCTCTCATGCGCATGGACTGAATTAAATGCTTCACTCGATATTGGATAGTTCGTTCATATTCCGCACTTTTTTCGTGAAAGTCTCACCAAGCACTAGCGTTTGATCACCCACTCACTTTTTACAGTGTGATTGCTGCAATATTAACAGTTTCATAACCTTGCATTAAAGAATACCGTAGCAAACTCTTTGGCAAAATTATCATGGAATAAAGATCATGGAATAAAACTGTAAGAAAAGAAAATCTAGCGGATATCTTTGAATGAAACATCCTTTCTTTTCATTCTGAATATGTAACTGTTTCCGTTGGTTGTAATGTAGAGCATGTAAGGCCTCTTGTTAACCCCAGAAGTTCAGTTTGTATCAGATTTGATAACTGATGTCTCAATAAAAAAAAAAAGAAACATGTGCCCTGTTCAAGGGGCGTAATGTTTGACATGCTTGACTATGAGTTGTCCCCCTTGGCTACTGTGTAGAGTTCTCGTCATGGACTTGAGCATGACAGTGGCCGATCTGTGTACAATGTACAAACCATGGGAATTACACCAAGAGCTCGTTCTCACCATTATGGAAGAGTTCTGGCAGCAGGTAATTCTAGCTATCGATACACTTATGAGCTTGTGACTACATTGCTTTACCAGTAAATGAAGTGCGACTAGAGAACTTTTTTACAAAATGTGAAGATACACATGTACGTCTACGTCCTAAATATGAAATTGTAAAATCCAACGCTTTAATATTTAATCTCTTTTTTCAGCTTTAACCCCATTGTTTTCTCTAGCTGTTCCTTGGACCACATTTTTCCACTCGCCTGAATTGTGTTGCTTATTCCATGATCTTTCGACAGTCTAAACAAGTCTGGTTTGAAGTCACAAAATGATTAACCATGGCCGTGGTTATTAATGTGGAATAGGCTGGCCATGAGCCGGAAACAATAGGGTTTCCTCTTACCATAATGAACTGGTTCGAAACCTGCACACAAATGGTTTCCTATTACCACAATAAGCTAACTTGCGAAGTACAAGTATAGCTTAGCCGGCACTGCTTGTCTTGGCGTAAAATTTGGGCCGTTCTCTTGGGTGGATATTAACAATTGCACTAAAAGAAGAAAACTGATTTTGTTCCTGTCCTGTCTGCTAGGGGGACCGGGAGAAGGAACTGGGTAGCAAACCCATCCCATTAATGGACAGGGATTACGCGGACAGTTTGCCCCAAACCCAGGTAGTAATAATGCATGTAGCGTAGACAGCATATCTGTATAGTTTGTGGCCTGTTTTAGGAAGTCTGATGTTCGTTGGCTGTTCCCATGCACATGCTCCTTTATGTTGTTCCGGTTCCGCTCACATCCAGGTTGGTTATACTTCGCGCCACTATTGCAATTGTACACTTGTCTCCCTTGCCATATGAGTGGTGTTACAATGACTTTTGGCTCTGGCGCTGGCTAATCTCCACAAGCATCTGCCAGAAAGGCGTTTTTGTTCGCAGCCACGCGATAAGTTGAAAAATAAGGTCAAAAGCCTTCGATTATTTTCCTGAAACAGCCAGTGTGATTGGCAGTCCACACGCGAATGATTGTTTCGTCGTCCAGATTATCTTCTCTCCAGCGAATGTTTTAACCGTAAAATGATTTCAAAACACTAGAAAATTTGATTTTCTATATTTGTTGTTGGAAATGTTTTTTTTAATTCGCTTGGATTATTTCATGATTCAGAAATAAAAGCATGAAATTGATTTCGCGCAAAATAAAAGTTTACATCCTGCGCATGGCATTATAATGCAGTGCTTATATTGGAGGGTGCGGAGTAAGTTTTTGTTGTTTTCACCTAGTCATTGGTGTTTGCGAGCTTCATCCCCACGTTCATCATTTAACCAGTACAAGACTTGTGCCTGAAACGACTAGAAAATCAAACATAATGTTGGCATCGCCTTAAAACAAGAATTCCCACAGCACTGAACACCAAACGCCAAATGCAGATGTGCATGTGACAAGGTGACCACCACATCGGAGTGCTAAACACAATATCACATTGAAATAATATTTGTGCATCGCCTTTATTATCCCAAAGGTTGTTCCGAGGATCAAATGTGCATGTGGTAAGTCGACGAAATCGGGTTTTCTACCGCTCCCCACGGTGAGGAGTGCTAGCAGACAGGGTCAGATTTGTCGTAACGTTGGGTACATAAGAGGCTCACCCATGTCAGCAACCAACTTAACTGTTCATGAGTATTTCGCCCGACAGGGAGATGAAGAGAAATCCAAAGGGTTGGTTCCGCAGCCAATGATGGACCGAGACAAAAAGCATGAGTTGCCACAGCTTGAGGTATAACACAGCGCCACCTGGCGGCTGAAGTACATGTACATGGTTATTAAACGGTTGACGAGAATGGTATACAGCATTTATTACACATCAAAAACGATTTCATGAAAGGAACGTTAAACATTTAACTTTGAAATACATTGTTGAAAAGTAAGAGATAATAGTTTTAATAACAGCTCTAAAACAATCTATACGCAACATTTATGTCGCAACTTAGAAAATTTTGCGCGGTTTAAAGCATTGCACATGCTTCCAAAGCTTTCTGTATCATTTCGAACGCTTCACGTTTATATTGTCATTTAGAATTTTGGTGTGTTCTCTTCCTCATTGGATTGTATCGTGTTGTTTGTTCGTAATTGTTGTACGTCTTTAAGGCAACGGCAATTTTTTTTCGGATTCCAGTAGCTTCTCGGGGACTGGTGATGACATGAGTTTTTATGTCATGTTTGATAACTCGAAACTCATCTCCCACGAGACTTGTTTCAAGCTGAATGTTATGTTTCATCACAACATTTCTTTTATTGCTTTCTACCTAATTCCTTCCAAGCAATGCTGCTATAGGGGACTGCCTAAATGTTTAAACTTCAAATATGACGAGTGCGATCCTGATTCTGTTAAATTGTCGCCTTCACCGCCGGTTATGTGTTACTGCGACCAGACACCAACCATCATCCTTTAGTTGCTGTTTCAATTACCTCAGCCAAAGAAGCTTCTCTCGTTTTTCTCTTTCTCTCTGAAACTGTGATTATGTTTCCACTGGCTTGTACAGCTACAGATATCAAGTAAAGAATTAAATTTGAAAATAAATTCAGGAAAAGAAAGGTTAAGCTGAAAAAATTGATATATATCCTTGCTGTGTATAACATTGTGAAATATATACGCCAGATAGCGATTTCGAATGCGCATGGCCTTGATTTCTTGGCTGTGGGATAAACACACCCACGTGGCTGTGTTAAAGCAATTTAACCCTCGGTTGTAACACACAGTTAAGTAAATTTCGAGGAAGTTATGTCAGCCATTGTTATACCTGAGATTTTACATTATGTGTTGTACTAGTGTTGATTTTCTCTTGACAATTTTGGCTTTCTTGTGGCAATGTTAGCTTTCTTACAAAAACGTTGGGATCAGGCGTAATTTCAATCTGAAAACACTGAAAAAGAAACGTAAAGAGCTTGAACTGATATGAATGTTGGGCTGAATTAAAAGTCTGTAATGTTGTAGTATAGACATAAATGACCACGTGCTTATGTTTATCCACATATGACACGCTGTGCCCAGGTGTACTGATGTACTACTCGAAACATCTGACTTATTGTCTCCTTTACTTGAGTGCTCTTTCTTCCCGCCAGGTGGGCTTTATCGTGGGAATATGTCTCCCATGTTACGAGCTGATGGCAGATATCTTACCGGAAACGAAGGCAATGGCGGACGGGGCTTCGTAAGTATGAATTCTTAGGCACTTAACTTTGCAAAACAAATTCTTAAAAGTTTACACACTCTTATTGAAATACATAAAAAGATACCTGATGGACCACACCCCTGATCCATAATGCAACCCCCGATGGATCACACCACCTCTGATTCATAATACAACCCCAGATGGATCACAACCCCGGTCCATAAAAGCCCTGATTTATCACGCCACCCCTGATCCCTAATACAACCCGAGAGGGATCACACCCCCTGATCCATAATACAACCCCTGATGGACCACATCCCTGAGCCATAATACAACCCCAGATGGATGACACCCCCACCGATTCATCATAACATAGCTCAGATCAAAACGCTATCAACCATCACTCAGGCCTTATATTTAATATGTTTAGGCAAATGTTCACATATTTAAAGGGATAAAGCGATAACAAGTAACCTAATTTGATATGCTAGCGATGGAAAGCAGGACTTTGATTCAGGGTATCTAGTATTTAATAAAAGTAATTAAGTTAAACTTCTTTTCTTCAGTGCTAACCTATCCAAATGGAAGGAACTCTCGGAGACTCAGAAAAAGGACCGAGAGGAAAAGGATCGCGCGATCAAGGACAAAGAGGCGGACAGAGAATCCGAGAAAAAGGCCGATAACTCTTGATATTTTAAGGGATTCACACATGCGGCGACTTTCACGTTGGTGACAACGAGACGTGCTTCTTTTATTTCGGAAGCAATCTCATCCCTTACGGTAGAATTAATTTGGCATTTTACTTTTTCGACTCTTTTCGAAATTTGGTGCATGTCTCTGCGCAACTGTGGTTGCTGTGTCGTTTCCGGTGTTATTTAAAAAGATAACTGCACAGTCTCGGTTCTTTAAATGCACAGATGGTGATTGTGTTGTGTAGTTTTCACTTATTGGCTCATATAGACATGGACCGGCAAACAATGGGAAACAGCATTGGTCATCAGTGATTAGCCGTACCAGCCCAAAACGTCATCTGAGAATGGAACACGCCATCAAAATGTGGTAAGGACGTCATCAGAGCCGAACTGACGTCAGCATCACCATGATGTACGCTGCAAACATACGCACAGTACATACGTACTGGAACCGTATTGAGATAACCAATCATTGACTGGTCGCCTATTATAGGCGAAGACTATTCCTATTTCCGAAAGCGTGCGCAAAATCTGAGAGTGTATGGATTATAATAGACAACTCTGTCAGAAAACATGAGTAGGACGGTAACATGTAGCCCAGGCAGCAATGTCATGGGCTACAAACCCCCGGTAATACTATTAGTCAGGGAATGGCCACATAGGCCTTGGACCTGCATCTAAAACTGGGGGACTCAAATGGAAACACATACTCCCGATACGTAATAAACATTTGAACTGCTCTTTGCACACCTTTCAACATATGTGATATTTATTTATTAGGATGTATAAAGTTAAATACAAAAGACAATCTTTGTTGTATATGTTTCCTTTAATCTATAATTTGTTTCATCAATGAGTGTATATACTAACAAAAAGTTTTAAATGTGTTGTTTAGGCTTAAAAACCTTACTAAGTGCTGCAGGTAAAGTGTTTGATATTATTTTGTGAAATAATAATATCTTTGCCCGGACAATTTGGTAATTATTTCCATTGATTACTGGTTTTCTCAGATATATTCTTATTCAACTCTGGCAAAACTCCTACCGGGTACCATTATTTTCGTTCCAGCATTAGGCCATTCGAAATTGATAACTGAATCCCCAACAGATCGCTACACCCTGAAGCTTTTTTTAACAATAGTTCTAAATAATATTTAGGTTTATCTGTTTTTTTCATATAGCAGCCGTCTTCTAGAGCGTGGCGGAATGGACAATAACCGCGAGGACAGACACAGCTTTGTCAACCATATGTTTACAAATATCGTTATTAAGCTGTGTGATACGATTTGATGCATTACTTATTTAATTAAGGCACAATTCCTGGTCCAGTTGTCTGTGATGTTTTTCTAAGTAATATTATAAAACCAAGTTAGTTATAATAATTTCCATTATGGTTATTTATTGGACGAAAGCAGTTTGTGGCGTATCTTGGTAATGTATCGAAAGCCATTTGTAGTTTTGATATTTACGTCGATATAGACTGACGTATATAGAAAGTTGTTAAGCCGGTGTCTGAGAATAATAAATTTATATATCAAGTGAAGGGCTGTAGATTTTATCTACAGGTATACATATACAGGTGTTGGTTTCTTGACACAGTGAGAAACACGGTGACGGTAGGGTTTCATATGCACTGTGGCATACCGTCTTGAATTATGAATAACACCTCTATACATTCTTCGCGGACGAGTCATATACAGTGCCTTGTTTTAAATCGAGACATTATGTGTTGTAATAGTGTTGATTTTCTCTTGACAATTTTGGCTTTCTTGTGGCAATCGTACAAAAACGTTGGTTTCTTATGACAACGTTAACTTTCTTACATGAACCCTGGTTTTGGGGGGACACTGTTGGCTTTCTTATGACAACGTTAACTTTCTTACAGGAACCCTGGTTTTGGGGGGACACTGTTGGCTTTCTTATGACAAAAGCGGCTTTCTTTAGAACCAAGTTGGTTTTCTTTTGAAAACACAGGCTTTTGTTGGATTTCTTGTGACAGCGCTGGATTTTTTATGATTATGTTGGCTCTCTTATAACCATACTGATTTTCTTGTAGCAATCTCGACTTTTGTATCACAATGTTAATCAAAGACACGTAAAACATTTCAAAGTTATACTCTCCTCACGCGCACGTGCACCTAATTTTTCAAGTTGCAGAGTTTCTGTCATTTTCGTTTAAACCATGAAAACGAAATGATCAGTAAATGGGATTGTGATGGCATAACTTGCTATGACCCCAATAACTGCCGTAGTAATTTGTTCAACCAGCTGTTTGAGAGAACCAAAAGCCAACCAAGTTTAAACCGCTTTACATTTATATATACAGTTAAAGTCGTTCTTTTATTGTTCCGTGTTTTGCGTTGTTTTGTTTGTTTGCCTGATGCAGTGTACAACTCTTAACACTTTCGTCACATTCCACAGAATATTTCTGACTGATAATTCAGACTTTATTAAAATATGTATTAACTTATGATCCCACATCTTCGTCGTGATTTTTGTATTGTTTTTGTTTACTTCTAGTAATATTATGAAAGTAAATATCCTTCATTAATGAAGTTGTGCGTGGAGAAATATATAGGTAAAGGATGCGAGCCGATAGCATGTATGATTTGTTCACATTTATAAACGTGGTACAATCCATTTACGTCTTCGGCGGGGGTGACCAGTCCTTGGTACACGCCTTATCTGCTGATCTTCAAGCTGAGGAATATCTATCTTCATGATAAATCAAGTCAGATACTTCGCCACGTTTATACATGTATATCAGTCTGTTACGAGACAAGCGTTCTATTCCGACCTTGGCCAGGAAATTTGTTCGTCACCGGGCTTGAATGAGGCTGCACTACAAATATGTCGGGCATGTTACAGGAAGACGCGAATAACAAATACGAACATAGTGTGATTAGCACCTTTTAATGTCGCTGGTTTCAGCGATAAATGACCACGTTGGATTCGCATTTGAACATAATTCCTGTGAAGGGAAAATTGTATAAAAGTACCTGAAACATACATAATGAAATTCCTTTACATGCTGGCTTGGGATTAAACGCTGTTATTAGATTATTTCGGTCATAAGGACTCATCATCTTTTTCGTGGGAAAAGGAAGAAATGGCTTCATATTTTATAAATCAAAATCGCCAAAACGGAAATTTGACCAAAAAAAATTGCGAAAACAAATACCAACACGTTGATCTGTCAACATGCTCATTTCCTCTCATGTTCCGGTCGGTTTCCTCCCACCATAATGTTGGCCATCGTGGTATAAGTAAAATATTCTTGAGAACGGCGTATAACGACAATAAACGAATAAGTAGAAAAATAAATAACCATAAAGTAAAGCAACATCCACACCAGCTGGCAGCAGACATCGTATTAAGATTGCTGATCTCTTGTTTACACGACCATAAATCGTCACAGGACAATCAGTAAACACTGCTTTTGCGTGACTCAAACATGAAGATTTATTCATTTATTTGATTGTTGTTTAAGGTCATACTCCTGAATGTTTCACTTATTCAAGGGCGGTCAGTTTCATGTTTCATTGGTTGAGAAAACCGCAATGCCTGAATGTCGAGGTAAAAGCATTGAGTCACGAAGCTGGTTCGAATGCTGTCTTACAACAGAAGTTTTGTCACATGTAACTGGTGAGGCGAGGTGTGTTTCCATTTTCCATATTTTTTTCACCCTTCACGCTTTCCCCAATTTATTTATGTTTAGTTTCAGTTACTCATGACCCATATATTGCCAATACTTAACCGTGATGCATAAACTGTGGAGTATTCCTCCGGGATGATGTTCAAAAAGTGGAATAACCAAATTCACAGGAAAACGACCCAGGTTTGTGCTGGTTTTCTTTTATTGGCACCTACAGATATGAGACCTGTCTTCATCTTGATCTTGTGATGTCATCAGCACGCGCAATCCTCCACTGACGTTACCGTTGTCTGGCACGTGACCGGAAATTGGTCGCTACCACTTCATAAAAGTAAAACAGAAAAAAGGTGAACGTAATAAATTCTGATAAAGACAACACTATCGGCTGTACCTGTATTTTACCTGTATAAGCAAAAACTTTACGTTTGCAGCAGGCATCACTTGTTGAATGATTCTAAAATGGTCTTTTCAGTTTTTGTTTAGACTTGAATGTTGAATGACTTAAAGATAGGATACTAGAACTCCTGAGGCATGAAATTTGGTCAAATTTGAATTCTCAAAACCTTAAATTTGACAAAAAGTATAACATGTTGTGAACCAAGACAGGTGTGTTTTTTTAGTTCCCCCTTATTAGAAGACGGTTTCTTGCAGTGAACAGACATTCATCCGGTAAATGTGTATTGCCTCCTGCTATAAATAGTGCATGGCTGCAGACTACCGTAGTAGACCTATTAACTAAAACAACAACCTTAATCACTCTACCGGGGTGCCATTGGGGGAGGGGTTAATAAACACATTCTAGCAGGTTTTGCTCAGAACTGTCAACATAAAGCACCAGTTTACGCTTTCAAGGAGCATAATAAGTTTTAAAATTTAACATAAGTAGCTTGATATGTCTACATTTTAAGTTACTAATTAAAATGAATTTACAGATGATTTAATGACGAATTTTGTCACCCATAATTGTCCTCCAGACATTTTGGTCTTTTTCTCATTTTGACATGGTTGTGTTGTGAAATTTTCTCGCTTATTTCTCGTTTATTTTTAAACAAATGATACCAAAATGGTATACATGTAGCTAAGTGCTTAAGCCAAAACACAGTCCCACAAATTTTCGATATCTTTCCTAGTTTTAAAGATATTAATAAACGAATATCAAAGTTTTAAAATCTTTTTAAATTTTTGAAAATTTTAACTTTAAACGATCATTCAGAACAGCCTAAGTTGAATATTAAAAATCTGTGGGACAGTTTTTAGTTTAAAAGGTAAACTATCCATTTAGGCAAGAAAAATTCTGGAAGTTGGCGAAAAAATAGCAGCTCCATTTTTTTTTCAAACTTTCTCTTTATTGTCATTAATATTAAAGTTAAGTATATTTTAAAAGCTTTTTTGAAATCAGCAGCCATTTAGTTTCCAGAATATATATATGTATATATATATATACATATGACCATATTTTTTCAATATTTTGGGCTATACAAGGTAAAATTGCTTACGAGGGATTCTGGTATCATGAAGTGCATAGGTGACCAGAACAATGTTTTAAGTATCCTTTTGCATTAAGTCAATCACGCTGGACAATGTTACTGGAAATTCCCAATGCAAAATGTATTACCATTCCACACTAGTTTGGAATTTGTTGCATGCCGTTCTAGAAACAAAACAGCGATTATCTAAGACAAGTTTCGGCCTTGCGACAGAATTTTTAAGGGGGATGAAATAACTTTAGATGATCGAGAATCAATACTCGCCTTGTGGCATCAAGTACCGAAGGTATGGAATATATAAGTATGTATCTGTCATTTAATTAGCCTTGACGATATACAGATTATGTTCCCAAGTCTTTCCTTAGTACCTACAGTACATCGATGTATCAGTTTGGACGTTTGAAAAAATTTGCCAACAGACATCATTTGAATTCAACCTGTCTCTATGATAGTTGTGCCAAAGTAGGCCATTCTCATACTGCCTTAATGTGACATTGGTTGTTACATGGAAAGTCTTTGCCCACTTTCGTGACTGATCCAACTACGCAATACACAGACCCAACCAATGCTCAGATGGAGCTATTGACACGATCTCACGCTGAACGGGTCTGCATTTGTGACAAGGAGTGTCAGATCACCACTCACCCACAGCTGTTCAGCTGGCACTCGTTCTCAAACAGCGTCCACGAGGAATCGGCAGCCTGTGCGCATATCGGGGCGTACAAGGTCGGGCAGATGGCGCTCTCACAAGAAGCAGATTCTCCAGTCTTTAACAAGGCTGAGAGAAATACAGTAGAATGTAACATTTTAGTTACTTAAGACCTACAAACACCCCACACTGCTTTCTAGTGGCTGAATAAACAGGCACTATCTTAGAGTTGGTCACAAGAAAGGTGGACTTAATTAGGCCAAACCTTTCCGCTACTGTCCTCTCGGGGAACTACATGTATTATCACCATTGATCAATGACGTTGTATTGGTGTCCGTTTTATTCATGTTATGTTATTGAGTCATATGGTCAGATCTGCTGAGTCACTGAAGACTACTCTTATTATCTTACTGACTCATAAATGGTTCGATGAATCCTTTGATTTTTCTTGTAAGTTACACAAACAATCAGATGAGTCTTTAACATGACTCAGTTTTCTGAGTTGAATTAGCTCAATTTTTTTAGTCTTTTGACCCAAACTTTTTCTCAGTGTATTTGTCACGTAGCAACAGAGGAAACTTATGTTGTTTCTGACATCACTTGCTGTCTCACTACTGTTATCACAGTGACCTTGGCATTCTTCAAGATTTCTGCACAAAATTTGCTGGTGTTGACAATGATGTAAGGCAAAATAGAGAGCGGAGCTTGTACTGTAAGGAAAATGCCATGGCCCTTTCCGAAATTCACTGTTCATTCACCGACAGCCTGTCTTGTTATTATGACTGTTAACCAAATTTTTGTTTCACATATCAGAAAATGTTTTTAATGTTAAGATGAAATCGTGTCACCTTACAAATAAACACGGAGACGACAGCAAACACGTTACAGACAAACGGAAGAGACTGCAGTAAGCAGGTTGCAGACACGTGGAAAACATACAAAACTAAAGTAAACATACAGACAAACGGAAGAGATTACAGCAAATGCATACAAAGAAAGAACCTAGGAGAAACTTCCTACAGACAAACGGAAAATACTTGGGCAAAAGCTCAATAGACAAACGGTAGAGAGAGCCAAACATCCTAATATTTCAAACAAGTACAAAGCAATACTGTATACAGAGCATACATCCTTCAGACAAAAGGAAAAGACCAGCCTCTTAACATTTCATTCAAGTAGGCCTACAGTGCTATACTTACCAGTCGCCAAAGCCACGAATAAGGCAATAGCTACAGTTCTCATTACGACTGTCTGGTAGATCCTCATTGAACGAGCGTAGCGCGATGAAGTCATCCACTGACGCAACATGTCACGCTTTTATACCTTAAAATGTATTGCGGTATCTTTGGCAAATAAATCATCGAAGATAATGTAAAATAGTAGAATTTCTGGTTCTTCTGATTGTGTACACAAGGTTTGCATCTGCCACCACATTGAGACTCATTTGCATATTAAGTTGTTCCACTCCATCCCAACATTACCCCTATACACCTCACACGCCCCACTTACACCTGACTCGAACCCCTTCTTCCACGTGGTGCTGTGTGAACGTTTGCGAGTTCGAGAGACAACAATGCTTGAAAATATCGTTTATCGTTTTAGCAACCGCACCCCACGCTCCAGTCCATGGTAGGATATTTCAAGTCGATCTCCAGAATCCATGTCAAACTTAAAGTGGCTCTGTAGAATAAATCTAACACAGCTGCTATCCCATACACGCACAAGGAGAGTGAAGTCTTGGTGCCCTACACTACTCACCCTTCATCTCTTTCATCTCATTTTGTTTTTACACGTTGCGTTTCGTGACAAGCAATTTCCGTTGGTTCAACAAAAGAATGTGAGCAGTGTTCTGTACGCTGCAAATCAAAGCCGTGCGCGTGTATCTCTTGTGTCGGATCAGTACTGAGATCAGACAAACGTGTTACTCGTAACAGTTTTTCATAGGCCGGACAACGGCCCATGTACATGAAACAGAGATAAGATATAGCGCCCGGATTTATTTACTTATTTTTTTGATTGGTGTTTAACGTTGTGGCGTACTCAGTAATATTTGACTTATACCACGTCAACCAGCCCTATGGTGGTCCCGGGGGAAACTCACAACCACCCGCAGGTTGCTGGCAGACATTTAATGGAATTAGATCCACTTAATTATACATTGGTACAAAGATGCATTTGTGCTGAGATTCATTGGAGTTGTCCGCACAAGGTTTGGAAACTATCTTATCTGTTTTACCTCAATACGTTGTCTCACTGGCCACACTAGTATATGTAGGCCATATATGTAGGCAAAATGTAAAACGGAATATTCTTCTTGAAAACAAAGGCATTCTTAGCGATCATATGCAAACAATTGTTTCAAAAATATGGCGTTTACTTTTTACGCCAACTTTCGAAATGCCAAAGCATATGAAAGACCCCGTTCGAAGGGTTTAATTAAACAAATTAGATTTAGGAGGCCGATGAGCACCACCGAACGGCGATGAGGGCGATGGAAGTTACGAAAACAGCACCCCCGCAGTAATTAAATGCATGTATACCTCTTTTAAGCGTTATCATACTTATTATAGTACACATAATTTATAACGCTCAAAAATTCGCCTTTGAACTCAACAGCTGGAAGCCCTTCACTTAGAGCATTAAATAGGTGTGTCAGGTATGGGTTATATATGACAGGTAAAATTTGCATCCAAGGCGAGAGTATGAGAGATCTTACAACACATGACGGGGGCCATCTGTGCCTACGTCCCCAACACAAGTATCTTCAATATGACAATAAACAAACAGCATGCAGTTAATATAATGATATGGGGATCTCACAATGACTTCGGCAAATATTTATCAAGTGCTACTCTCATGGTTTGATTTTTTTCCGAACACGAAATTAAAAGAACGTATACTTTTAACAACATTTCTCATCTCACCTAAAAGGCAATGTTACGAACCATGAACTAGGAAGTAATTTAATACGATATACAGTGAATAAATATATATGTGCATGTCTATCAAGTGTGAGTGAAACTGATTGAAATTTAGCTGGCCTCTTTTTGGGGCGATATTTAATAGCTTCCAATGATGATATATTAGTAAACAAAACGTGAAATGTTCTTTTTCTGGACAGTTCATTTTAGGAGGAAGTAGTTGTTACCCGGCTTTAAACATGAATACAGTTAGTCATTAGGAAATAAACAAGTCAAAAAGACCAAAGAACAAGGTATTGGTGACGGGCCTATAGGAGTCTTCTGTCAGAGCCCTGAAGTTAACCTGGACGGTAACAATCCATTCAAGTACATTAGCATATCAAGTGGACACGCTGACACCTTTATACATAGGTAAAGCCTTATTATGCATCACGTCAAAGTGGCCTATCAAGTAGGCAAACGAGTGGAACAGTTTGCTATTTTGCAATGTGTTGTTCGACTTCGCACAGGTTTTGATTTGTCACAACGCTGGTACGCCACTGGTCATTTCACATAAAAGAGCAAGGTTTCAGACGCGTCCTCACACAGACATCGTAACCTGTACAGTCTGATCATGAAATACGCCACCGTTCTACTCCTGGTCGCCTGCGGTACGTACATCTCATTCATCCGTTTATTTATTCACTTATTTATTTATTTACTGCTTAACCACATGCATACTCAAGAATCTGTCTCTTGTACGATTGCAATCAGTATATTATGGGTAAAGGAAAGCGGAGTACCCGGGAAAAACAACCGACCTTAAGCAAGTTAATGAGAAACTTTCCTACATGTCACATACAAACATCGGTACAAATATCCGTACACAGGCCTATACGTCATTGACTGTAAGAATAAATACTGCAGTATAAAACTCCATAACTGTCTATTGCAACCATTGCTGTGTGTTTCATTTTTAACTCCTCTCATGAGGGTTATGGTTTTTGTGGGCGTTTGTTTGTCTCTGTGTCAGTTTCTCTCTCTGTCAGCAAGCTAACAGAAAATGTTATGCACGGATTCGGTTTCCATTGCTTGCACAGCTCGGCCTTGGGCCTAGCACAGATCGTATGGGTATCCAATAATTTTTGCAATTATTCTCCACCATTAATAGACAGGAGAAAAGCACTGGGTGTTGTCCCTTTGTCTGTAGTGCAGGAATTTGTACACTTAACTCTAACCGGTAGAATGCTCTCTCTCAGCACTTTCTCGATAATATATACATGGTACTTGGAGATAAATGGATCCAAACACTCCGAGAAAAGTACCGTCAGATATCCATCTGCCATGCAATGGAATCGGTAAACGTTCATATATGCTTAACAGAACAGACCACCTTTAAAAGGCAATTTGGCGCTGATTCCAAATATAGTCTTCATTATTTTTTGGCATTTTTTCCCAAACATTGAAACGGAAATAAAGTTTCATATGGTGCTACGGTGAACTTTTTGGACCATATATTAAACAGGTTCATGACCGAGTCAAAATTTAAACTCCCTTCATGCACAATGCTCGGATTCTGTTACTGGAAGTTGAAACTTTGATACATTTGGCTTAAGAAAACATTGATAAGGTGCCCAAAAAATTCTAAGGGACCAAATGCGAAACAGTAAAATCTCATCTCAACTCTGGATTTATAGGTCTAATTCACAAATGGTTTCGTCGAATCGATCCCCGATCATTGAATTACTGAGCATCTGTCTTACTTCCCCCTGTAGCCCTGTTCAGTTCGGGAAGCGCCAGTCCGTGCGGAGACGTGGTATGTCCTGTGGATCTGAACCCGATCTGCTCTCAGGATGTGAACGGCACTTGGAGTCTGTTCAGTAATGAGTGTGAACTGGACAGCTGCGGGTGAGTGGCGTCAACCCTGGTAGCTCAGCTGGAATTTTAATTACTCGAATTTCGATCGGTATTAACCTATCATATATATCCGAGAGGCTGACCATTACTTGTTATAGTATCGCCGCCAGAGGTTTTATATTATCATCTCGTCGTCTGTGTATATAGGATTATATCGTGTGTGGCGATATAACAGTTCGAACAGTACGAGCATGGATTTCATTATATCTGCACTGGCGTATAAATTGTCCAGTATCTCTATTCACTATATACACATACAGGTACATTTGTGTTTATGGCGCAATTCTCTATATTTCAGTGGCGTGTCTGCTTTCTCAGGGAGCTGTTACGTCAACGTCAACGACGTCACTGATTGCTCCTGTTAGTGCTGGACAATGATTCCAATACCGCAAAAAAGTTTACTGAAATAAAATTTGTTCCTGGGTTAATTTAACCAGATACTATTCTGTTTCTTTTTTTTTCCTGAGGAAGTTTTATTTGCGTCAAGCACCTTTATAGTTTTGCTCTCTGATGTCTGATTTTTAATATCCTATGTTACAAGAGGGGTCATTGACTTAGGCTAAAGAAAAGACAGCATTAGACCAAACGAATATATGCATCGATAAACCACATAAAGTCTAAATAACATCTTAACACATGGGATTAACATATTCAATCTAGTGATCGCCACTGAAAAGTGACTGTTCCCGATGTCCAGTTAAAAATCTTAACAGGGCGTTCAACTGTTTCTATTTTTTCTTTAATTTTCTCTGGATAAACTTTTTGCACTGTTTCCTAAAGTCAAGGCTGTTCACTGGATCTGCGCGTGATAAACAGGAGCGATGTACATATATACGCTCCATAGAGAACTGTACGACAGGAGTCCAAGAAGCGGCCATTTGGGATTTGTCACGTTGGCAGCGCAACAGGAGGCGTCTGAAGATTACAGACAAGGACATAATCCAACAGGATAATCCACCACCACCACTGCGTTCGTCTAATTCTAAGATTATAATTCAGGAGTGTTGCCAGATATCTGGTATAACTACAATTACCTCGTAAATCTGATCGCCGTCGTGTTTATACGCGATCAGATGATACATCATGAAATTCCAGTTATGCAAGTGGATGGTGAATTTCGTCACAGGTGCGTCTTCTTGGAGACCACCTTTAGTTTTAGTTGACGTGATACTGATATGCTTCACTCAGGCACAACATCTCTGGCGGATCAGGTGTTAAAGCTTTTGCGCTTTTCCGTTAATCATCATAAATCTATATAAAATATAGAGAATGAAAGCGAGAATGTTTCAAAAGTTTTCTTATGCCTTTCTAATTTCCGTATCTTGGTCTGCACAAAGTAACAAGACCACCAGATAACCAGGATCACAAAGCCATCTTCGACTTAAGTCAACTAAACATCTGATATAAATTCCTCAACTTAAGAGCTAATTTTCAATTTTTCCACGAACATCTAAGACAACTGTGAGTATTAAAATATAAATTCCTAAGGTCGGTAATAATTTTAGAGAAGCAAACTGTTTTGAAGTCTGATTTAAGTCTAAGGTAGCTCCGTGATCATGGGAACAGGTGAACCCAACGCTTGCTCAGTATGCACTTATTTAAATACCATTATTAGGTACAACGGAAATATTGGTAATCTGGTTATCATGTCTACCGGGGAAGGCCCAGAACATCTCAGTATCCATCCATACACCAAAAACTAAAGCAACACATACTAAGCAATTACAGTTGAGGGTCAGACTCACTGTCACGGTTGCAAGTGTCTATATTGTAGACAGAGAGAAACGCACAATCTGTTTACCATGAAAAGTGTGGCAATAGACAAATGTGAGGCACAGCACATCCTTATTGCTACATGTATCCACCAAAAATAAACACTGCATATAAGTTGTAGTCCAGTCATGAAATTTACACCTATCTGCACAACAGATATCCGAGAAACAGTAATTAGGTTAATGCCTTGGCAACCTCAGAAAAGAAAAAATTAAAAAAGCAACTGAGGATGTCGCCCAGACATGGAGGCTCAGACGTTTAAAACGGCTATAAAATAATACACTCTATCCTATGGCGGCGAGCGTATAAAAGCAGTTACATAAACGGCGGCTGAGCCGTATCAATTTATGATTTCATTGGTACTATTTACGTGTGGTCATCAAATTCAGACATCAAAGCAAAATTCTAGCCACTTACTCATCTCCTGACCACTGACCTTTGGAAAGTTTCCGATGAACTTCTCCACATTGTACATACTTACTTGCCATAGTGGCGGAAGGAAAGTAATTTTCAGGGAACATAAGTCTCTCCACACGGCCCTTTTAACTCCACCGATCGTTATTGACTACAAGGACTCACAAACAATTAGAACGTGAGAATATAGATTCCCTACCCAGAGATACCCAGAACATTTGGTTAAAGTGTCACTCTGGTCAGAATACAAATTGCTTAGAAATATTACATGATATGAAAGAAATCCGACGGAGTCATCCTAACACCATGTTTCAAAAAGATTTTGATGAATAACATTATTTCACCCGTATAACTGAAGATTCCTTGGAAAACAAAATTTTCGGCTGTGTCCGTAAAATTTTCCTGATGTGACGTAATAATATTCCTTCTACGACTTCGAATCAGGCAGATGTGGCGCTGAGTAAAGCATTTATGCTGGGATGACGTCAAGAGCGTTTTGAAAGGGCAGCGTCATTTGTGGACAGACGTCAGTGATTGATGACGTCATGTGTTCGTGGGTGACGTCACATCAGGCAAAGTGGAAGGGACAGAATATTTTGTTTCCGTGTACTCTGACAAAATGTATAATATTGGTTTCAATAAGCTGCAATATTTTCACAATTTAGGAAAGCAATTCCAGTTGTCTCACTTTTCATAAATTCCCCTGGCTTTCAAAACACAGATATTTAGACACCAAAGTAGCTCTTTAAAGTTAGGAGGAGCAGTCCTCAGCATCAACCATTTTATACGTTTACCAGGTTCACGAGCGACGACAAATGTAAGGATTGAATCTGATTGAAAGAGGCTGTTCAACGTGGCTTTTTCAGCTGTATGCATGTAAGGCCTTGTGTCCAGCAGAACTGAATCTCACAACACTGCTAAAGCCATAAATGTGACAAAGTATGTTTTTCACAGGTTCAAAGGAAAATTCATGTTCCTCAAGGGTTCCTAACAAAACAATCGAACTCCAGTAAATCATGATTTTGTATATCTACTAAGTAAAATGAAAGTGTCAAATAAAACAAAACCATACAGAATAGATAACTTTTGTGGTACAATTTAATGACTTATATTTATCAGCCAGATACATACAAAACTCTCTCACATGCATCAAAAGCAGAGCTGAAAGATGGTCAGTTCAAGGATACACTGCAAAGGTGCCTTATTTTAAGCTACTAATAGCCTTGCCTGGCAGCCTTCAGCCGAGTTTGTGAACAAACACATCATGTGTGACTAAAGACCCTGAAGTTTCATCTTAGGTCTGAACTTTGTTTTGGATTTTGCTTGTTAGAAAAGAAATGTAAAAACACCAAATACATGTATGATTTTGCTCAACACAGAAAATTAAAGATTTTCTGAATCCCTCAACTGGGCAATTTGGAACAATACAACATCCACTCTGTCTGAATACCATTGGAATAATCAATAAAGGGCAACATTTTACTGTCATTGAATCATCAGCCAGATAATCCTCCTTTGTTCCGCCACCACTTTACAGTTTCCAGATGCTTCTTAGTTTGCTTATGTTTCTTCAAGTCCTGTATCCTGTCGTGTGTTATGGATATGTCTGATGCGCACATGGTGCAAAATGCATGCCTTGCACCCAGCGAAGATCGCCTGAAAGACGGAAACA
Organism: Acanthopleura granulata; assembly: GCA_016165875.1. NCBI lineage: Eukaryota > Metazoa > Mollusca > Polyplacophora > Chitonida > Chitonidae > Acanthopleura > Acanthopleura granulata. The sequence continues at coordinate 18,098,990 of JABBOT010000007.1, forward strand.
GGTGTTCGTACTCATGGAGGAATTGCTGGCTATGAAGCCTACCCTTTCTTCGCGGTGGCGTACCAAGGTTTTTCGCCATTTTTCCACACCTGAAAGACTGCACCAAGCATAAAGCCAATCCACGCTTGGAACGCAATGCACATAGAGCAGCTCCCATCTTGAACGAGGTTATCTCCTGTTTTGATATGAGTTAATGATTTCAATCACTCAGTTGGAGATCTGAGTTTCACCCATTCAATCAGAGAGACTCCGCCCAAATCGGAGTAGTTGGCATCTCTGCCCAAGGCCGGGATTGAACCTGCACATTTTGTGCCTCATAGGCTGGAGACGCACACCTTACTCACTAGGCCAGGACACATTTTCACTAACACAGATAAAAACTGAACCAAAGCAGAGGAAGTCCAAGTTAAGCATAATTTAATTCTCATATGTAAAAGTATCAATTGTTAAAAGTGTCCAAACAAGACCAAAAAAAAAGCGACTAGCAAAGTCCTAAAATATTAATAATATTGCACGTGTCAACATTGAGTATGTAAAGACTTATTCATATTTTGTATAAACTACCTTGATTTCATTCCTAAACTGCTTGAAAATTAGCAAATAATTCCTATTCCCACAAAACAGGCATGTCACACTCTGAAAAATTTGGTTACACTTTGCTGTCCTTTGACTTGTGGAATAAGTTTCCTACGAACAGTCTTCTTTGGTTTCTCCGCCTGAAATTTAAGTTTCTTCGACGGTGGAGGGGAGGACACGTCACTACTCTCAGAAGCATTGCCTACGGACCGAGAACTAGTTTTCTCGCAAGTTTCAAAGTTTGTGTCCCTTTCTCTCCTGCTCTTCTTGCCGACGAGTTTTGTCAGCTTGCTGTTCGTATCAGTTGCATTATTTGCGTTTTCTTTGTCCTTTGCGGATTCTAGAACTTGCCTGGCCACAGAAAGCCCCACAATGCTGTTTTCTCCAGGCTGCACCAGAGTTTTGCTGTATCACATAAAACACAACAAAACCTCGTTAAACTGATGCACTATTCCACATAAAGATAACGAGAAAAGATGTATCAATATGACATTACAGAACCCAAAATCACAACAATATGAAAAAGCCAACATGAATTAAATTAACCAGATAACAATTTGGTATTTATTTATTAATTTATTAGCGTTATACACCATACTCAAGAATATTTCACTTATATTTATTTATTTATTTATTTGATTGGTGTTTTACACCGTAATCAAGAATATTTCACTATTTCACTTATATGACAGTGGCCATTGTTACAGGGCGAAGAAATGGGTCAGAAATGGAAACCCACAACCATGTGTATGTTGCTGACAGACATTCCCATGTAGTTGAAGCCAATGGCTGTTTTTGATCACAAAAACAACCATAGCATTTTCATTCATAAACCCAATTTGCACAACAAAGTTATTTGGCACGCACCTGGTTGTAACAATCACCTGGTTGTCCTGGCACACCCCATCATCTCCATCCGGCACGTCGTCTAAGGGCACTGCCCAGTCCATCTCAGACCTGTACCTTACAGGCTTAGCCTGAAATACATACACACGAAGTCAACATCTGTACAGAAGGAAAATTCAGCTGACATCATTCATCTGGGGGATTAAAACTCTTTGTGGGTGAGTAGCAACTTGCAAATGTTTATTTCACACCTGTGCCGAAATAAGGACAATGCTGGGTGAGGCACACATCTCCCACCTCACCTGCACACACCTCCCACCTCACCTGCACATGGCTGACTGAAATCGACTTTATAGTCATATTGTGTGGTTATATGCCAGATGTCGAGGAACAACCATATGTGTAGAATGTGTCAGTGTATTCCCTGAATCAGAAACCCAATCAAATTCATGAGCTAGTCCAGTACCTTGAACTTAGATGTAGCCGAACCTGGGACGACTGAATTCAAAAACTGAACATGCTTTTTCACTGGCCAAGTGCACTCTCTACCACTACACTGCACCCCACTAAATCATAGAAAAGTGCCATGTCAAACTTCATCAACAAACTGATTACCTTCGACCATTTTTGTTCCCTCATCTTTGCTTTCATGCGATCCCTCAAAGACTGGTTGAGTTTCCCTTCCGCATCTGCTTCTTCTGGGGACCTGGGTCAGTGACAGACATGATTTACATCAACACTGGATATGATTTATTTGATTAGTGTTTTATGCCGTACTCAAGAATATTTCACTTATACGACGGTGGCCAGCATTATGGTGAGAGGAAACCAGGCAGAGCCCGGGGGAGCCCACTACCATCCGCAGGTTGCTGGCAGAACTTCCCACGTATGGCCAGAGAGGAAGCCAGCATAAGCTGGATCTTAACTCACTGCGCCTGAACTGGTGAGAGGCACAGGGTCATAACGCCGCAATGGCACGCTAACCAACTGCGCCACGGAGGACCCCTACTGGATATAAGGACAACAGATCAACACAATGTCAGCAAATCAGAAACATATCGCTGCTTTGAAGATAACACCCTGAGTGGGCATAACCCTTCTTGTTTTTGATCAAAATTCCCCTGAGAGACAAGCACTGAATGGCTTGTGGCTATATTCCTGTCTTCTCAAACTTACATCATTATGAGTCACTATTTTCCACTGAACACAATGGCTTTAACGTGTTGTGTTGTTGTTCGTATGGTGATTTTAATGGAATGTGATTTGAAATATAGTTAGTGCCATTAAAAACATATGGGAAAAGTGTGCAGTGTACTTAGTTTTTAGTTGATTTATTGATTTCTTTGCTATCACATCATATTTGATTAATTTTTTTTGGAAATGCATCTCTGAGGAATTATACAAGCTACAAATTTATAATGAACACACCTTAAAGTAAAAGACAGCACATGTTCAAAGTTAACTTTGTCAAAAAGGTTGGACAATATTATGTTCATTTCCGTGAAGCATTATTTCTAAAAGCTACTACGACAATGGAAATTGACATTTGATCGTGCTCCATCCGCTAGCATGAAACGCAGCCATTTTGTTTGGACTGTGACGTAATTGTTCCAAGCACAAAACACTCTTGTCAAGAGAGACTGTAGTGAGCTGCTAAGGTTGTGGTTGAAACTTAAGTATATATGTAAAATTATAACACAAAATGATCAAGAAACTTACTCTCACCAGAACACAATGGTCTGGAAATACTTTGCAATGTTGTCCACATATATACTTGTTATAATTAAAATATATAACATTAAAACAATGTCCTGTCCATATGTTATTACATTTTACATTGATAGTCAACTCAGAACATATACGTCACAGCTTGTAAACAGTGGATATCTTCTAGCTCTCTGACTGGTCAATCTCTCACCAGCTTAAAAGCATGGGCACCTTCAGATGCCCAGGCGGCAACACAATACCCCACACTTCAAACAAAGATAATTCAGCAACAAATTCATACAAATTCAAACAAGTTTTGCATTCAATAGAGAATTTTGTAATTTCTGTAATCAACAGAGCATCAGTCATGAGCTGTCTTTCACTTTAAAAAATCAAATCGATCCACATATTTGGTATGTGCGCAAGCATTTGATACACATGTCTTTTTAATGGAGCTCACTGCAGAATGAAACAGAACTTCCCTGTATCTTGTGCAGCAACGTGGTAAGAGCCAGGAGGAAACTGGAAGTTGGTGCCTGCTTAGTGTCATAGATACAACATGAAGACACTGGGTAACAACAACTGGTTCATTCTCCCCAAAACTTGGAAACTGAAACAGGTTTCAATTTCTAACTTACTTGCATAACAACTAGCAACAGGATATTTGGTCTCGGCACAACTATTCCTCTACCATACTTCGCCCAACATTTCTGCTCAAACATGCAAAAGTGCCGTAAGAGATAACCCCGATTCCTTCAAACCGAAACTTCTCACCTGAACTTTGTCAGCAGGCATGGGAAATGAACTGGTGTCTTTTGACTGGAAAACAGGTCCCCAAATATGTTGCCCGCATGAGCGGAGGTAGGTTTGGTGGCCTCTTGGTCCAGGAACATGCGGATAATCTTCAGGGAGTGTCTGCCCACCATGGTGCCCCCACATCCTGCGGGCTGGTAGGTAAACAGACACACTTCTTAGGTCTATCTCCACATATGTATGAGTCAATACTTCATTTAACATGTACTCATACTCTACAAGCTTGTGCACCACAGCTTTAATCCACTCCAATCATGAATATATAGAAATCATTTCTGATTGATTCAATTCTGAAGATAATGCTGTCATTTTTTTTCCATTTCCACGGAATTTATCTCAATCTTCAGTGTATGTAATACAGGCATGAGTTTCCAAATCTGAAGAGACAAGTGATTTGATTGTTGTTTAAATCAACACCATATGCAGAGACAAATGACTTAATGTTGCTCTACGCCAAGAGGAAATACTGTGACTGCTACATCTGAAAGGAGAAATGGTTGGATTTTTACACGCCATATATACAGACAAATGAAACTTATCGCCACCTTCTTGATCTACAAATAAAACTACCTGTTGTTGATACATGTACGAATTTAGATGCCCAATGCCCTGTAAATTCACATTTTTCATTCAGTCTTGCATTCAGTATGGGAATCCACATGAGCATAACAATTCCCTCAAATGTTGGTTTGAAAAAGACATTCAGGAGAATTTTCTAACAGCCAAGCCCCATGCACCAGCCACCTGTTACCTTATCTGGGGTGACAATGGTGGCCTGGTCTATCTGTGCTATGATGTCCGCTAACGCCTGCTGGATTCTCTCCACGGACAACTCTATGCTGCTTTTTCTCAGGCGGTTTTCCTTGTTACGCAAGACGGCATTCTTCAGCACATTGACTACTCTTCTACACGCAGACCTACGAAAACCAACGCAAGAACCATAGGATGCTTTATATAATTGTATTTTTCCACCCAGTTCGTACCTAAAATAGTCAGAACATCTCATACAGATTGTAATGACCACGGCCGTAGTGGAAGCATTGACTCGTACCAGGCATTACAGTGAAGGCCAAAGCAAAGATAGTGGAAGTTAGAGAGAAGATACAATTTTACCTCATAAGCCTGGACTAAATATATACTTTTATTTTTAAAATGTTACTTAGCATTTGATTTTTTTATTTCATTGGTATTTTACGCCAGACTGAAGAATATTTCATTTATACGACGGTGGCCAATATTATGGTGGGAGGAAACCAGCCATTCACAGATCACTTAGCATTTGGTGTCAAAAGGCTTGAGAGCCAGAATAGAAATGCGCACCTGGACAATGATGCTCAAGCAGATTTTAATACAAAAACACCTGTCTGGTAGACAACTGTAACTCACAGATGAAAACGAAAAATGGCAATCCCATAGATATGTAGTGCAAGCACGTAACAAACAAAATCAGCACAAACTGACAAGGTTCCAGCCCTAGGCTTTGCTGAATCATTGAGAAATTTCACAGTGTTAAGTTCAGTCCAGGTTAAACTGTTAAAATATCATTCATTTTGTATTTATACCATGAGACTTGTATCAAGATATCCTCTACAACAAACGCAAAATCTCACTACAGGTAAGCATACCTGGCATCTAAATCCTCCTCCAGTATGGTTTGTAGCTTCTGCATGAGATCTGAGAAATCGCCCATGCCCTTGACATGCCGCGCCAGGGGGCAGCCTTTGTCAGGGGCATACCCCTTACCTCCCAGCCTCAGTCTGATGATGAAGGACATGGCTGTCTACAAAGAGCATTTGTTTACTGTGTTTTTACATAATACTGTTGTCACTGCTTCATGTACATATTTAATATTGGTCAGATATAAGGGTGGGAGTATTAAATTACCAAGGGCAAACAAATACAGTGAAGCTATTAACTGACAAACCTCCCCAGGGAGAAATCCAAAGCCTCTACAATGTGAAGTAAACTCTGCAATCCATACAACAGTGCCCTTTTACCTACATGAACAACAATACCTGTGACGTCATCAATAAAACAAGTCTTTGTGAATGTTCATACGTGTAGCTGGCATTGTTCTCAAAAGACTCGAAATAACGCATGCACACGTGCATGTATGCATGTGAAAAATCACCAGTGCACCCAACTTTTTAATGTGACATGCACAACGTGTACCTAAATATTTTGAGGCAGAAAGCAGTAAATAATTATTGTCCACCAGTATTGCATTCTTAATATCATTCAAAGCAAGAAACTTTTTTCCTTTAGAAACAGATTTGATTGACAGACTCTTGCACGGTTGACATTTGCCTAATGCAAAAAAAATTTTGGAGATTGTGAAGAAAGTTACCTCCATTACAAAAGAATGACTGGCTGGCTCACGGATTTTTCAAATCTAAATAGTTGCATGGGTTGGTAATGGAAACAAGCATGAAGTTTCACTTTTTCACATATTTCGGTTATTTTTCTGATGAAAACAATCGTTTTTAGATAAAGTGAAAACTTAAAGTTTACTTATTTCCTCACCTGCTGATTGTACAATAAGTTAAAATGTGTAGAAGTTAATAGTTTACTTTCATTTCAGATGGCCTCATCGTCATTAAATAACAACAATGCCCTGACATGCCGATTTGACTTAACAGAGTCCCACAAATGCGGTCTAGCATTCTTGTAAACTGACCGACATGACATAATTCCTGAAAAGTCATTTCTGTCCTACACTGGACAAAAAACACATGATATTTTACAATGCTTTTCATGTTTGCCATTTTCACATAAAAAAAAAATTCATCCAGGGAGACAAATGTAGATAGTATTAGATGTGTAAATAAAGTTACCCCCCTTGAAACATTTAATCCCTCCACCTGTAAATTTAATTTTTCTGTAATAAATTCAATGATGATAACTTGCACTTGTCTAATGAATGTGCAATAAGTCTGGTTCCTCCTCTCATACTATCTTACTCCAATGCACAGATCATATGGCTGCATTTAAATGAAATTATTTTGCAAATGATTATTTTGTAGTATATTTTCTTACAGGAGAAATGACATTTTAGGATCCTGAACACACATCTATATAAATCAACTTTCCAAAACTTTCCCTAAACACCATGTATCATCAGTGAAAATGAACAAGTCCAAACTGCTGCTCCATCTATTTCTTTATAAATATCTTGGGTAAGGCTGTTGAAAATCAATTTACAGGGTATGAAAATGACCAGCTAGGAAATTGGTTTGGGTATGAAATGACCCATTACATCCTTAATATACATCAATTACAATATTTTTAACTTTAAGTCTACCAGTTTCGGGAATCGGAAATTGGGAAAAAATAAAGGGTGGAAAGTGGTTTACGTTTGATCGTGCTGGTAAAACACGATGTGAACTGAGTATAGGGTTCATGTGGCATGAAAAAGTATCTTCAAAGTTACATTTATTTAACAACTATGGGGTGCAGAGAAATAATTTGCACAATTTTATGAAGCTTGCATCTTTAATCAAACAAACAAACCATTTCTAGCATTACTTTCACAATCACTGTAGGCATAAATTCCACTGAAAAATGTGGTTTAGTAGTTGAAAAGGTTGAAAGTTAACAGTTCATAAATAACTTATTTCAGCTGGTGCACAGAGTGTGTGTAGTTTTTTAGAAGTATTTGGAGAACTGGGTGGAGGGCACTCCTGCTTTATGGGTAACAAGATTTGCTTCCATTTTGTGTACATGGCAGGAGACCCCCTTCACACCTATGGCAACTGCTTCTTTGCATTTGAGATCTTCTACAGAGAGCTTACTCCAGTTATGAAGGGACAGTGATGTACAATAAGAGTAGTCAGAGAGATGCTTGAAACAAAATTGTCACATTGCTACTAGCTTGTCAGTTTATATTTATTAATAAATGTTGCTCCTGGTACTCAGTGCCATACTCAAGAATCTGTGTGCCTCATGGTTAGGAGTTGCAAACTCTGATCACCCATACGAGAAGTTGAGACATACCTGGTACATAGGCATGTTTTTCAACTTGGCATATCTTTTGAGGTCCGTGAAAGCCGTGTGGTCTAGATCTCTGTGAGGAGTGTTGACAACTCGCGCCAACGCCATTTCACTTCTCGAGTTCACCAAAAGCTCCAAATATGACAAGACTGCACTATGCACATAGCTCTGTAAGACAAGGTGTTAAAAGACCTTTACTTAGGGTTGAAGTGTTGACAGCAAAAACAATTAATACCGGTATACTTAATTTGCTTCCTGACAAAGCTGTTCAGTCTCAGTGGTGATAGGTGTGGCACCTCACAAGTACACAGTAACAGTATATTACTAAGCCATTAAACTCCTTTATCACCTGAGGAACTGCTGTTAATAGTTGACCTGATAACTACTGAAAATCACAAGGGAATGAATCGATAGATATATAGTTCGTATATACCATATAAAGTACACATTCACTTGAAATGAGGACAAAAAATGACACTAATATTCTATGACAAAATTCTAGGTATATACTGATGTTCAAATGGATTAAATAGAGAATGCTGAAAATCAGGCTTCTAACATCACATACCTCTGTTGCAGACTTGTGTGGAGTAATAAAACTTTTCCTGCAAGAGTTCTCTCCCTTGCTAGATTTCTTCAAGACCTGATGTAACGTTGATGGCATCAATGAAATATCAGGGGGCCGGTCCTCTAGAGCTGCTAAACACATGCTCATCTGGATGTCATACACTTGGGCCTGCTTACACAGACTCTCCAACATCAGTCCCTGTCACAAGGAAGTGTAAACAGTAAGCTAAACACCTAAACATGCACTCATCTGGATGTATTACACTTGGGCCTGCTTACACAGCCTCTCCAACATCAGTCCCTGTCATAAGGAAGTGTACACAGTAAGCTAAACACCTAAACATGCGCTCATCTGGATGTCATACACTTGGGCCTGCTTACACAGCCTCTCCAACATCAGTCCCTGTCATAAGGAAGTGTACACAGTAAGCTAAACACCTAAACATGCGCTCATCTGGATGTCATACACTTGGGCCTGTTTACACAGCCTCTCCAACATCAGTCCCTGTCACAAGGAAGTGTAAACAGTAAGCTAAACACCTAAACATGCGCTCATCTGGATGCCTCACACTTGGGCCTGCTTACACAGCCTCTCCAACATCAGTCCCTGTCATACGGAAGTGTAAACAGTAAGCTAAACACCTAAACATGCGCTCATCTGGATGCCTCACACTTGGGCCTGCTTACACAGCCTCTCCAACATCAGTCCCTGTCATAAGGAAGTGTAAACAGTAAGCTAAACACCTAAACATGCGCTCATCTGGATGTCATACACTTGGGCCTGCTTACACAGCCTCTCCAACATCAGTCCCTGTCATACGGAAGTGTAAACAGTAAGCTAAACACCTAAACATGCGCTCATCTGGATGTCATACACTTGGGCCTGCTTACACAGCCTCTCCAACATCAGTCCCTGTCATAAGGAAGTGTACACAGTAAGCTAAACACCTAAACATGCGCTCATCTGGATGCCTCACACTTGGGCCTGCTTACACAGCCTCTCCAACATCAGTCCCTGTCATAAGGAAGTGTACACAGTAAGCTAAACACCTAAACATGCGCTCATCTGGATGTCATACACTTGGGCCTGCTTACACAGCCTCTCCAACATCTGTCCCTGTCATAAGGAAGTGTAAACAGTAAGCTAAACACCTAAACATGCGCTCATCTGGATGCCTCACACTTGGGCCTGCTTACACAGCCTCTCCAACATCAGTCCTTCATAAGGAAGTGTACACAGTAAGCTAAACACCTAAACATGCGCTCATCTGGATGTCATACACTTGGGCCTGCTTACACAGCCTCTCCAACATCAGTCCCTGTCATAAGGAAGTGTAAACAGTAAGCTAAACACCTAAACATGCGCTCATCTGGATGCCTCACACTTGGGTCTGCTTACACAGCCTCTCCAACATCAGTCCCTGTCATAAGGAAGTGTACACAGTAAGCTAAACACCTAAACATGCGCTCATCTGGATGTCCTACACTTGGGCCTGCTTACACAGCCTCTCCAACATCAGTCCCTGTCATAAGGAAGTGTACACAGTAAGCTAAACACCTAAACATGCGCTCATCTGGATGCCTCACACTTGGGCCTGCTTACACAGCCTCTCCAACATCAGTCCCTGTCATAAGGAAGTGTACACAGTAAGCTAAACAGCTAAACATGCGCTCATCTGGATGCCTCACACTTGGGCCTGCTTACACAGCCTCTCCAACATCAGTCCGTCATAAGGAAGTGTAAACAGTAAGCTAAACACCTAAACATGCGCTCATCTGGATGTCATACACTTGGGCCTGCTTACACAGCCTCTCCAACATCTGTCCCTGTCATAAGGAAGTGTAAACAGTAAGCTAAACACCTAAACATGCGCTCATCTGGATGTCATACACTTGGGCCTGCTTACACAGCCTCTCCAACATCAGTCCCTGTCATAAGGAAGTGTACACAGTAAGCTAAACACCTAAACATGCGCTCATCTGGATGCCTCACACTTGGGCCTGCTTACACAGCCTCTCCAACATCAGTCCCTGTCATAAGGAAGTGTACACAGTAAGCTAAACAGCTAAACATGCGCTCATCTGGATGCCTCACACTTGGGCCTGCTTACACAGCCTCTCCAACATCAGTCCGTCATAAGGAAGTGTACACAGTAGCCTAAACACATAAACCTGTGCTCATCGGGACCTCATACACTTAGTCCTGCATACACAGTCTCTCTAACACAGTCCTGGAAATTTGACTCTCATTTGCAGATGCTCAGGGCACGGTACAAAGGGGGTTCAGTTTAACCAGGAGGCTTGCTAGTCCATCCACACGTACCCAGGGTGTCGTTTTAAAATTCTGATATTCATCGCAACCCTGAGTCCATCACCTGCACTCAAAAAAATCGCCACAGATCTCTGTACGAGAAGTCAATAGAACTACTCTTGATGAGGTCCGCTCTTGTGTCACACAAACTTACCTGTATTCAAAATTGGCAGAAACAAAGAATTTTGATGCCCTTCTCGGTTGTATTATGAAGATTTATTATCAAGTGGAACCTACAAATGGCAATGAAAACGTTACAGTTTTCAAGTTGTTTTCGATGGACCAAGAGTAGGTTACGAGACTATTCAAAATGGCTGCCAGTGGAGAGCCGTTTCCTACGTTTGAAGTTCTCACAGCTAATGTGACCAAAAGACTGCGAGTTAGTTAGCTTCATCAGTAAAGGTAGTAAATAAAGAAGGTAGGATTCAAAATTCAGGAAAATGATAAAGAAATGGGTAAAAAAGGTGAATTGGAGTGCCACTTCTGTCCATCGACTTCAAGTTCGGAAATCTGCGCCGATAGTTTTGAGTACGGGTGATGGGTTCAGGGTTGCAATGAATGTCAGAATTTTAAAATAACACCGAGTCCATCTAGATGGACTGGAGACTTATGACAAATTTAAGAATACATTTCAAGAATCAAACATGATCATGTTTAAAACCTCAAAACTGCTGACAGTGGGACAGAAATAATGTTATTTGGTTGAAGTTGTTACAGAATTTTCCTACTTACATGTTACTAATGCAGTGCTTTCTAAGTTAAAACATTTCGACTTAATTCTTTTATTCCCATTTGAGGACATTTATTCTGCCTGCGTCTCTGAACGTATGTTTACACAGAGGAAACCTACAGGATGCAACACTGGTTTCCATAACTGCAATTTGCACAACCGAAAACAGGTCACCGTACCGTTTTACCTTAAATCTGCACAGATATTATGTAGCACCTCTGTCAGTGCCTGTCATAAGGAAGTGCACACAGGAGGCTAAACACCTCAACATGTGTTTAGCTGGATGTCACACACTTGGGCCTCCTTACACGGCATTTCCACCATCAGTTCCTGTCTTAAATGTGCAAGTAAACTTAACAAACTTAACATGTCAATAAAGTTACATGGTGCATTTACCAGGCACGAAACTTAATGACAATTTGACTTGTCAACCAAAAATAGAACTATTTCATGTGATTGATGCATTCAAGTAATCACACTGTGTGAATGCGGCTTATGAAACAGACTCCTATCTTCATTCTACTTGTGCAAATCATTAAGTCAATGTAACTCACATCCTATGAAACTGACTCCTGTCCACTCTGACCCACAGGGTGTTCGGGAACTTTTCTCACCTCTTCAGCACTTCCCTCTGGGCCCAGCACCACAACAAAACTCTGCTCATGAAATTCCTTCTGCAAGCTTCCATTGTGTTCCAGTTCCTTGACCACAGCCAAGTACACATCTGTCATGTCAGCGTAATTGCTTTGAGACAGAAATTCCTGGTACAGGTATAAAACCTCTTCCTGTTGAGATGTGGATGAGGACGGTTTTTCTTCAGAGACTGACTGAGTGGTTCTTAACTTCAGTAGATGTTTGTTCATCTCCAGAACTGAGCTGGCCTCCACGTCAAAATCTCCCACTGCCTTCAAAGTAAACATACATGAAAGTCCACACTGCATGACACATTTACAAGGAGAGCAAGAGGTCCATCCTGTGAAAAATTCCTTCTTGGTGTGTAATGAATATATTTATTACTATCATTATTATTATTATTATGGCTAATGAAAAAAAATAAGCATTTTAAAGAAATTTACACTAAGATGAAGAAAAAAAAAAATAGGAAAAAATAGAAAATTCATCAAAAGTCCAATTTAGAGTAGATAACCAGATGAGAAATATTTTTTTTTAATGATGGCCCAGACCTGGACCTTGGAAAATCATTGAACGGGCTGCTAACTTGTTTTTGTCTCTCAGCCAGGACTAGCTGTAAAGCCACAAGCTGGTCATCCACGGACAGAATGGTGACGCGCTCATTCCTGTGCAGCAGGTACTTCCTGTACAGGCTCAGGTACAAGTCTGACAGACTCCTTCCTCGTCCGCAGGGATCCGGAGCAGCAAAGATTAGCTGGGGAGCTGAAAGTAAACCAGGAAGAAGTCAGCAACATCATCACTTTGTTTCATGTCTGACTGGGGTCTAAAGTCGCTTTGCCGACCTATGGTCCAGTGCAAATATATCACAGTGCTGTTTGCTGTGCTGTGTTTGTTCCTACCCGCTTGCACGACAACACCCTGATCCCACCATGTTATGTTCTTATCTACAAGTTGTGTTCTCCACAAGGAAATGCGTTTGTACTGAAATATCCTCCTGAATGTTATTGGCCAGGTGTACATTATCATTCTGGTTCCCTGCATGGAAACCGGACAACCCATTCTTTCGTGTGGTCGCTCAACCTTTCAAACACTACATGCTTTACATGGTTGTACACACAACATCTTATGGAGTATCAACAAAATCCAAACATTTAATCAAGAATTGATGCCACTGCCAACAGTACAGCGGAATCTAACCATTAACTGAGTTCCAGTACAGTTGCAATATTTAAAGTAATCCGTTCCACAACGCCTGCTCATGGAAGGCATTTGAATCACCTTCTGAAATCCAAACTGGCGGCCCTAGTGCTATGAAGATGGTGCCAGCCTATGGTGTCTTTACGGCCTTAAGTTCTAGAGCCATAGTGCCGCCCAATTGGAATATATGCTGAAGACACCAGACACGACACCCCACCCAGTCATATTTTACTGACACTACGGCAATCGGTGCTTTGCCTATTCCCCTTATGCTAAGCATCAAATGAGATTACTGATGTTAAAATCTAAAGTATGACTTTGGACTGAAAACCGGATTTACCCCTTAAGCAACAGACACTTTACCCAATGCAGCTGGTCATCATCCCTTTCAACTGTATTTCTCCAGTTCATGAGAGCACAACATTGTAGCTAACCAGTCCTAATCCTCAACTGACATGTCTGTTGTACTGTCAAGGCGAAGACAAGAGAAAGTACACACGATCACAGTTCTCTGATTCCTCAACCTTTTCCCATATCTGCAGTGCTCCATACACTCCATACAGGATAGGTTAACTCAAAGAAATCAAAACGGGGAAGTAAGGAACAATTCCCTGATCTAGGACCACATAGAGACTTTGCTGCAGGAAGTAGATTTCTCATCCTGATCTGGCTCTTTTGGGAATTTAAGTGACAGAACCTGCAATACATAATACATACTGATCACAAAGGCGATAAGACATGAAATGCCAAGATAGCAGATTTTTAATGTCTTTCGTACGTTGTCTTCCTCAATTACCTGAGCCAGACTTGTCCTTTATTACACTGGTTAACTTCTCTAACGCAGCATCAGTCAGTTCTTCCTCACCACCCGTCAAAAAGTAACACCCTTTTACACTCTGGATAGCCATGAAAGCAAACTCTGGAAAGATAGAACTTTGTGTAACATACAAAAATGCAGGAAAAGCACTATCAACTGAAGATGAAATCAGCCTTACAGTTCACCCATCCCTCTACTCGGAAGGGTTTGAAGAACAACACATTAACTGGTTAGTCCTATATCTGTTTTTATGATACAAGTAAATAGTGAAATACTAAATGTTCAAATCTATATAGTTGGGATTCTGGAAGATGATCAATCTACACCAATGACCAAGCTTAATCTTTTTGACAAAGGTTCTTTTAAGCATGACCTAATGAGGAGCTTATAAAACTCCTTTCTGCCTTTAACAAAAGGGTCCAAAGTTGTGCACACTTTTGTTCTTTACCTGCAGTATGTCACATATTCAGGTGTGTGTATGCACACAAAACACTTTGGTAGTACACAAACACTGCAGTCACAGCAGAACAGAATGTGATTTTACTGCGATTTGGACCCTTTTGTGTAGCCCATCAGAGTCTCCCATTACATGTAAGGTTTAAAGCTGTGCTCAAGACTTTTTCACTTAAACCTGATACAGATATTATGGAGTCCTAATGAATATGAGAGTGCTTAAAGAGTTTTCAATTGTCATTGCTATGGTAACTAGGCTAAACCAACAGCGCCTTTAACGAAAATGGTCAGACACATGCCCGCCATACTTCAAAATTCCAGGTAATGAATTTATGTTCTGCTATTACATGTGGCTGACAGGTTGAGTTGTGGTAGATGCTTTGGAGCATAAACTTTGTCAGATCAACATGCATTGACTAATAGTTTCATATCAGACAAAGTGCAGTTTCTGCAACGTTTTTGCTGGCCACAGTGTGATGAGCCTAATAAGGTCGAATTTCACATAGAAGTGAAAGTCAGTAATTAATAAAGATTAGGTTTTATAAAAGAATGGCCGTATATAGTTAAATCATGGCTGTCGGGTTTTCCCCTACAAGAGATATATGCTGAGTTGGCATTTCGGGAGTCTCACCAGTAAGTTCACGTAGGCTGAGGCGAGAGGGGGTGCTCTTGCAAATTTACATGCATAAAAACAAGACTTTATGTTAACAGATAAGGCCAACTCATTCAGAACTCCTCTGCGATTGAAGTATGAGGCCACGGAAACTGCCGAGTGTTTTCAGAGTGAAGCTGACTATGCAACTACTGCAAAAATCTCATCTCATACCATGTTAATTCGCGACAGGCTACACCACTGAATTTAAGAAACTCACGAAATGTCGATTCAGCTCACTGTCTGCCAGGGTTTTAAGCCTGGATTTCAGAGCAGGGTATGGGCTCAGTTGGTTAGCGTGCTATCGTAGCACAATAACCCGAAGCCTCCCACCAATGCGGTTGTTGTGAGTTCAAGACCAGCTCATGCTGCCTTCCTCTCCGGCCGTACGTGGGAAGGTCTTCCAGCAACCTGCAGATGGTCGTGGGTTTCCCCAGGGCTCTGCCCGGTTTCCTCCCACCATAATGCTGACCGCCGTCGTATAAGTGAAATATTCTTGAGTACGGCGTAAAACACCAATGAAATAAATAAATCAAAATAGCAGGATATGTCAAGTCGGAATTGTAAGAGTCCACCTACCAAACAAATAAGCGAACAACTTTCCACGCTCCAAAAATTCTAGCAATCAGGAAAAAGTGGTAAAGGAAAAGACGAAATTTTTAGTCATTAACAGTACTTACACTAAAGTAACAGCTAACTCAGAAAGAAAAAGAAAACCACTGTACAACAACAACAAGCAATGTACACAGCGGTGTTTCAAGTTTGTAAAGCACTTCCACAAATACCATATTTTGTTCACATGTTGTGTGCGTAATTTAGCTTTAAAAAACAGCACTGTTCCACCCTTCACTTTCTATTTAAGGAAATTCCGTACTTTCTGAATGGGTCTCATGTAACGTAACATAAACTTCCAATTGCCGCCACAGAACTGTATACCTAAGGCAAAGACTCGTAATTTCTCGCGTTATCTCTTGTCACTTTAGACTGTCTCCGTCCGTTTGGAGACCGGAAGTTTATCCTCATTCACTGCAAATCTTCTCCCAAGCACTCTACTTGTGTTGAGAGGTGATGAATGAAACAAGCCATTCTTCGGGTGATGAACGTGGAAACATTCTCGTAACAATTAACAACGTCTTCCTATTGGAATTTCTCTTTATTATGTATAAGCGAGTTCGACAGGCTGACGTTGGGATTTCCACCGAGAGCAATTTCTATATATATTTCCCCCTAAAATCTTGTTGATCCACCAACTAGCTTAGCAAAGTGCTAACGCATAGAAACTCCTAATAAAGAAATGTAACGCAAGGTTGACGTTCTCGATTATTTCAGCTAAGATTTACTTGTCATCTTCAGGAGAGTTTCTATGCTTTTGCAATTTTCCCTAAAGTTCAGCATTTGTCAAAGTTATGGATTTTGATAGATTCTAATTGATTCACCCGCCTACATCCACCAACCCAGCCACGAGTCGCTTTTTTTTTTTTTTTTTTTTGGGCTTCAAAAACTTTAATGTGGGCATCTAAAGAGCCGCCAGTATCATTTTAAGGTCTCTATGTGCTCCTGAAATTGCAACATTCCGACATGCTAAACTTTGGTGACATACAGTAAATGTAAACCCAAAACAACTACCATTATGCTGATTTCACGGACCGTGATATCCACATTTAAAGTGGTCCTAAAACCAGTATTTTAACAACAGCAACAACCAAAAATAGTGAAGATACAGGATACGGTCAGACCATCTATCCGTTACAATTAATATTTGGTAAACCTGGCACCTCATATCTATATGCGCCCTATTCATGCATATATAGACATCACGTATATATACCCTGGGACTACTTCAGCGGTGTTATATTAGTCCTAGATGATACAAATGTCGGACTCCACACGTAAATCTATATCTATCATAATATGACATGATATTTTTGGACGATTTGATCGACAATCTTGGAAGATTTGACCAACTTTCTTGAACGATTTGCCTGTCACGGTTTTGCTCTTGAACGATTTGACCGGTATCCACTTGTTTCTCACCCAGAAAAAAATAAAACAAGGCGCCGTCTTCCTAATGTCCGTTGTGCTTATTAAATAATGAAAGTGTTATGGGTTAGATAAGAGTAGAAGGTTTTATTTAACAGGAAACCATTTAAAACTAAATTTAATATTGTTCTCGCTGATGTGGTGTTGTAGACTTGTACCTTTATTGTTGGAAATACTATACACATATCATACTAAAGGTACGAGTGTCGTGTGCAAGACATCCGTTCTCTCAGTGGACATGCTGGTGATTCATGTAAACTGCTCAAATATTGCCTCGTGGACAGTAAAACATAAGGCAAAAGGCTGACATCACGTCTGATTGGAGCAGGTCGATGACAGTCGTTGACAAGGGACGGTGTTCACGGTAAATCAGTTGTTGAGCTAGATTTGAAGATATATATTCCTCTTGAACGGAAAATGTATGTTCTACAAATATCACTCAAGTTTTCTTAGTTCTATGTCCAGTTGAACAGAAAATGCCAATGACATTCTTT
>JABBOT010000007.1:18116825-18183954 GCA_016165875.1 Acanthopleura granulata
CAGAAAAGTCATTTCTGTCCTACACTGGACAAAAAACACAGATTATTTTACAATGCTTTTCATGTTTGCCATTTTCACATAAAAAAAAAATTCATCCAGGGAGACAAATGTGGATAGTATTAGATGTGTAAATAAAGTTACCCCCCTTGAAACATTTAATCCCTCCACCTGTAAATTTAATTTTTCTGTAATAAATTCAATGATGATAACTTGCACTTGTCTAATGAATGTGCAATAAGTCTGGTTCCTCCTCTCATACTATCTTACTCCAATGCACAGATCATATGGCTGCATTTAAATGAAATTATTTTGCAAATGATTATTTTGTAGTATATTTTCTTACAGGAGAAATGACATTTTAGGATCCTGAACACACATCTATATAAATCAACTTTCCAAAACTTTCCCTAAACACCATGTATCATCAGTGAAAATCAACAAGTCCAAACTGCTGCCCCATCTATTTCTTTATAAATAGCTTGGGTAAGGCTGTTGAAAATCAATTTACAGGGTATGAAAATGACCAGCTAGGAAATTGGTTTGGGTATGAAATGACCCATTACATCCTTAATATACATCAATTACAATATTTTTAACTTTAAGTCTACCAGTTTCGGGAATCGGAAGTTGAGAAAAAATAAAGGGTAGAAAGTGGTTTACGTTTGATCGTGCTGGTAAAACATGATGTGAACTGAGTAAAGGGTGCATGTTGCATGAAAAAGTATCTTCAAAGTTACATTTATTTAACAACTATGGGGTGTAGAGAAATAATTTGCACAATTTTATGAAGCTTGCAACTTTAATCAAACAAACAAATCATTTCTAGCATTACTTTCATAATCACTGTAGGCATAAATTCCACTGAAAAATGTGGTTTAGTAGTTGCAAAGGTTGAAAGTTAACAGTTCATAAATAATGGGTAACAAGATTTGCTTCCCTTCACACCTATGGCAACTGCTTCTTTGCATTTGAGATCTTCTACAGAGAGCTTACTCCAGTTATGAAGGGACAGTGATGTACAATAAGAGTAGTCAGAGAGATGCTTGAAACAAAATTGTCACATTGCTACTAGCTTGTCAGTTTATATTTATTAATAAATGTTGCTCCTGGTATTCAGTGCCATACTCAAGAATCTGTGTGCCTCATGGTTAGGAGTTGCAAACTCTGATCACCCATACGAGAAGTTGAGACATACCTGGTACATAGGCATGTTTCTCAACCTGGCATATCTTTTGAGGTCCGTGAAAGCCGTGTGGTCTAGATCTCTGTGAGGAGTGTTGACAACTCGTGCCAACGCCATTTCACTTCTTGAATTCACTAAAAGCTCCAAATATGACAAGACTGCACTATGCACATAGCTCTGTAAGACAAGGTGTTAAAAGACCTTTACTTAGGGTTGAAGTATTGACAGCAAAAACAATTAATACCGGTATACTTAATTTGCTTCCTGACAAAGCTGTTCAGTTTCAGTGATGATAGGTGTGGCACCTCACAAGTACACAATAACAGTATATTACTAAGCCATTAAACTCCTTTATCACCTGAGGAACTGCTGTTAATAGTTGACCTGATAACTACTGAAAGTCACAAGGGAATGAATCGATAGATATATAGTTCGTATATACCATATAAAGTACACATTCACTTGAAATGAGGACAAAAAATGACACTAATATTCTATGACAAAATTCTAGGTATATACTGATGTTCAAATGGATTAAATAGAGAATGCTGAAAATCAGGCTTCTAACATCACATACCTCTGTTGCAGACTTGAGTGGAGTAATAAAACTTTTCCTGCAAGAGTTCTCTCCCTTGCTAGATTTCTTCAAGACCTGATGTAACGTTGATGGTATCAATGAAATATCAGGGGGCCGGTCCTCTAGAGCTGCTAAACACATGCTCATCTGGATGTCATACACTTGGGCCTGCTTACACAGCCTCTCCAACATCAGTCCCTGTCATAAGGAAGTGTACACAGTAAGCTAAACACCTAAACATGCACTGATCTGGATGTCCTACACTTGGGTCTGCTTACACAGCCTCTCCAACATCAGTCCCTGTCATAAGGAAGTGTACACAGTAAGCTAAACACCTAAACATGCACTCATCTGGATGTCATACACTTGGGTCTGCTTACACAGCCTCTCCAACATCAGTCCCTGTCATAAGGAAGTGTACACAGTAAGCTAAACACCTAAACATGCACTGATCTGGATGTCCTACACTTGGGCCTGCTTACACAGCCTCTCCAACATCAGTCCCTGTCATAAGGAAGTGTACACAGTAAGCTAAACACCTAAACATGCACTGATCTGGATGTCATACACTTGGGCCTGCTTACACAGCCTCTCCAACATCAGTCCCTGTCATAAGGAAGTGTAAACAGTAAGCTAAACACCTAAACATGCGCTCATCTGGATGTCATACACTTGGGCCTGCTTACACAGCCTCTCCAACATCAGTCCCTGTCATAAGGGTAAGCTAAACACCTAAACATGCACTCATCTGGATGTCATACACTTGGGCCTGTTTACACAGCCTCTCCAACATCAGTCCCTGTCATAAGGAAGTGTAAACAGTAAGCTAAACACCTAAACATGCACTCATCTGGATGTCATACACTTGGGCCTGCTTACACAGCCTCTCCAACATCAGTCCCTGTCATAAGGGTAAGCTAAACACCTAAACATGCACTCATCTGGATGTCATACACTTGGGCCTGTTTACACAGCCTCTCCAACATCAGTCCCTGTCATAAGGAAGTGTAAACAGTAAGCTAAACACCTAAACATGCGCTCATCTGGATGCCTCACACTTGGGTCTGCTTACACAGCCTCTCCAACATCAGTCCCTGTCATAAGGAAGTGTACACAGTAAGCTAAACACCTAAACATGCGCTCATCTGGATGTCCTACACTTGGGCCTGCTTACACAGCCTCTCCAACATCAGTCCCTGTCATAAGGAAGTGTACACAGTAAGCTAAACACCTAAACATGCACTCATCTGGATGTCCTACACTTGGGCCTGCTTACACAGCCTCTCCAACATCAGTCCCTGTCATAAGGAAGTGTACACAGTAAGCTAAACACCTAAACATGCACTCATCTGGATGTCCTACACTTGGGCCTGCTTACACAGCCTCTCCAACATCAGTCCCTGTCATAAGGAAGTGTACACAGTAAGCTAAACACCTAAACATGCACTGATCTGGATGTCCTACACTTGGGCCTGCTTACACAGCCTCTCCAACATCAGTCCCTGTCATAAGGAAGTGTACACAGTAAGCTAAACACCTAAACATGCACTGATCTGGATGTCCTACACTTGGGCCTGCTTACACAGCCTCTCCAACATCAGTCCCTGTCATAAGGAAGTGTACACAGTAAGCCAAACACCTAAACATGCGCTCATCTGGATGCCTCACACTTGGGCCTGCTTACACAACCTCTCCAACATCAGTCCCTGTCATAAGGAAGTGTACACAGTAAGCTAAACACATAAACCTGTGCTCATCGGGACCTCATACACTTGGTCCTGCATACACAGTCTCTCTAACACAGTCTTGGAAATTTGACTCTCATTTGCAGATGCTCAGGGCACGGTACAAAGGGGGTTCAGTTTAACCAGGAGGCTTGCTAGTCCATCCACACGTACCCAGGGTGTCGTTTTAAAATTCTGATATTCATCGCAACCCTGAGTCCATCACCTGCACTCAAAAAAATCGCCACAGATCTCTGTACGAGAAGTCAATAGAACTACTCTTGATGAGGTCCGCTCTTGTGTCACACAAACTTACCTGTATTCAAAATTGGCAGAAACAAAGAATTTTGATGCCCTTCTCGGTTCTATTATGAAGATTTATTATCAAGTGGAACCTACAAATGGCAATGAAAACGTTACAGTTTTCAAGTTGTTTTCGATGGACCAAGAGTAGGTTACGAGACTATTCAAAATGGCTGCCAGTGGAGAGCCGTTTCGTACGTTTGAAGTTCTCACAGCTAATGTGACCAAAAGACTGCGAGTTAGTTAGCTTCATCAGTAAAGGTAGTAAATAAAGAAGGTAGGATTCAAAATTCAGGAAAATGATAAAGAAATGGGTAAAAAAGGTGAATTGGAGTGCCACTTCTGTCCATCGACTTCAAGTTCGGAAATCTGCGCCGATAGTTTTGAGTACGGGTGATGGGTTCAGGGTTGCAATGAATGTCAGAATTTTAAAATAACACCGAGTCCATCTAGATGGACTGGAGACTTATGACAAATTTAAGAATACATTTCAAGAATCAAACATGATCATGTTTAAAACCTCAAAACTGCTGACAGTGGGACAGAAATAATGTTATTTGGTTGAAGTTGTTACAGAATTTTCCTACTTACATGTTACTAATGCAGTGCTTTCTAAGTTAAAACATTTCGACTTAATTCTTTTATTCCCATTTGAGGACATTTATTCTGCCTGCGTCTCTGAACGTATGTTTACACAGAGGAAACCTACAGGATGCAACACTGGTTTCCATAACTGCAATTTGCACAACCGAAAACAGGTCACCGTACCGTTTTACCTTAAATCTGCACAGATATTACGTAGCACCTCTGTCAGTGCCTGTCATAAGGAAGTGCACACAGGAGGCTAAACACCTCAACATGTGTTTAGCTGGATGTCACACACTTGGGCCTCCTTACACGGCATTTCCACCATCAGTTCCTGTCTTAAATGTACAAGTAAACTTAACAAACTTAACATGTCAATGAAATTACATGGTGACGAAAACTTAATGTCACGAAACTTGACTCGTCAACCAAAAATAGGACTATTTCATGTGATTGATGCATTCAAGTAATCACACTGTGTGAATGCGGCTTATGAAACAGACTCCTATCTTCATTCTACTTGTCCAAATCATTAAGTCAATGTAACTCACATCCTATGAAACTGACTCCTGTCCACTCTGACCCACAGGGTGTTCGGGAACTTTTCTCACCTCTTCAGCACTTCTCTCTGGACCCAGCACCACAACAAAACTCTGCTCATGAAATTCCTTCTGCAAGCTTCCATTGTGTTCCAGTTCCTTAACCACAGCCAAGTACACATCTGTCATGTCAGCGTAATTGCTTTGAGACAGAAATTCCTGGTACAGGTATAAAACCTCCTCCTGTTGAGATGTGGACGAGGATGGCTTTTCTTCAGAGACTAACTGGGTGGTTCTTAACTTCAGTAGATGCTTGTTCATCTCCAGAACTGAGCTGGCCTCCACGTCAAACTCTCCCACTGCCTTCAAAGTAAACACACATGAAAGTCTCCCACTGCCAGCAATGTGAACCATGCACTGCATGACGCAAGTACAAGGAGAGCAAGACGTCCATCCTTTGAAAAATTCTTTCTTGGTGTGTAATGAATATATTTATTAATATCATTATTATTATTATTATGGCTAATGAAAAAAATAAGCATTTTAAAGAAATTTACACTAAGATGAAGAAAAAAAAAATAGGAAAAAATAGAAATTTTATAAAAGTCCAATTTAGAGTAGATAACCAGATGAGAAATATTTTTTTTTAATGATGGCCCAGACCTGGACCCTGGAAAATCATTGAACGGGCTGCTAACTTGTTTTTGTCTCTCAGCCAGGACTAGCTGTAAAGCCACAAGCTGGTCATCCACGGACAGAATGGTGACACGCTCATTCCTGTGCAGCAGGTACTTCCTGTACAGGCTCAGGTACAAGTCTGACAGACTCCTTCCTCGTCCGCAGGGATCTGGAGCAGCAAAGATTAGCTGGGGAGCTGAAAGTAAACCAGGAAGAAGTCAGCAACATCATCACTTTGTTTTATGTCTGACTGGGGTCTAAAGTCGCTTTGCCGACCTATGGTCCAGTGCAAATATATCACAGTGCTGTTTGCTGTGCTGTGTTTGTTCCTACCCGCTTGCACGACAACACCCTGATCCCACCATGTTATGTTCTTATCTACAAGTTGTGTTCTCCACAAGGAAATGCGTTTGTACTGAAATATCCTCCTGAATGTTATTGGCCAGGTGTACATTATCATTCTGGTTCCCTGCATGGAAACCAGACAACCCATTCTTTCGTGTGGTCGCTCAACCTTTCAAACACTACATGCTTTACATGGTTGTACACACAACATCTTATGGAGTATCAACAAAATCCAAACATTTAATCAAGAATTGATGCCACTGCCAACAGTACAGCGGAATCTAACCATTAACTGAGTTCCAGTACAGTTGCAATATTTTAAGTAATCCGTTCCACAACGCCTGCTCATGGAAGGCATTTGAATCACCTTCTGAAATCTAAACTGGCGGCCCTAGTGCTATGAAGATGGTGCCAGCCTATGGTGTCTTTACGGCCTTAAGTTCTAGAGCCATAGTGCCGCCCAATTGGAATATATGCTGAAGACACCAGACACGACACCCCACCCAGTCATATTTTACTGACACTACGGCAATCGGTGCTTTGCCTATTCCCCTTATGCTAAGCACCAAATGAGATTACTGATGTTAAAATCTAAAGTATGACTTTGGACTGAAAACCGGATTTACCCCTTAAGCAACAGACACTTTACCCAATGCAGCTGGTCATCATCCCTTTCAACTGTATTTCTCCAGTTCATGAGAGCACAACATTGTAGCTAACCAGTCCTAATCCTCAACTGACATGTCTGTTGTACTGTCAAGGCGAAGACAAGAGAAAGTACACACGATCACAGTTCTCTGATTCCTCAACCTTTTCCCATATCTGCAGTGCTCCATACACTCCATACAGGATAGGTTAACTCAAAGAAATCGAAACAGGGAAGTAAGGAACAATTCCCTGATCTAGGACCACATAGAGACTTTGCTGCAGGAAGCAGATTTCTTATCCTGATCTGGCTCTTTTGGGAATTTAAGTGACAGAACCTGCAATCACAAAGGCGATAAGACATGAAATGCCAAGATAGCAGATTTTCAATGTCTTTCGTACGTTGTCTTCCTCAATTACCTGAGCCAGACTTGTCCTTTATCACACTGGTTAACTTCTCTAATGCAGCATCAGTCAGTTCTTCCTCACCACCCGTCAAAAAGTAACACCCTTTTACACTCTGGATAGCCATGAAAGCAAATTCTGGAAAGATAGAACTTTGTGTAACATACAAAAATGCAGGAAAAGCACTATCAACTGAAGATGAAATCAGCCTTACAGTTCACCCATCCCTCTACTCGGAAGGGTTTGAAGAACAACACATTAACTGATTAGTCCTATATCTGTTTTTATGATACAAGTAAATAGTGAAATATTAAATGTTCAAATCTATATAGTTGGGATTCTGGAAGATGATCAATCTACACCAATGACCAAGCTTAATCTTTTTGACAAAGATTCTTTTAAGCATGACCTAATGAGGAGCTTATAAAACTCCTTTCTGCCTTTAACAAAAGGGTCCAAAGTTGTGCACACTTTTCTTCTTTACCTGCAGTATGTCACATATTCAGGTGTGTGTATGCACACAAAACACTTTAGTAGTACACAAACACTGCAGTCACAGCAGAACAGAATGTGATTTTACTGCGATTTGGACCCTTTTGTGTAGCCCATCAGAGTCTCCCATTACATGTAAGGTTTAAAGCTGTGCTCAAGACTTTTTCACTTAAACCTGATACAGATATTATGGAGTCCTAATGAATATGAGAGTGCTTAAACAGTTTTCAATTGAAGAGTCAAACTGTCATTGCTATGGTAACTAGGCTCAACCAACAGCGCCTTTAACGAAAATGGTCAGTCACATGCCCGCCATACTTCAAAATTCCAGGTAATGAATTTATGTTCTGCTATTACATGTGGCTGACAGGTTGAGTTGTGGTAGATGCTTTGGAGCATAAACTTTGTCAGATCAACATGCACTGACTAATAGTTTCATATCAGACAAGTGCAGTTTCTGCAACGTTTTTGCTGGCCACAGTGTGATGAGTCTAATAAGGTCGAATTTCACATAGAAGTGAAAGTCAGTAATTAATAAAGATTAGGTTTTATAAAAGAAAGGCCGTATATAGTTAAATCATGGCTGTCGGGTTTTCCCCTACCAGTAAGTTCACGTAGGTTGAGGCGAGAGGGGGTGCTCTTGCAAATTTACATGCATAAAAACAAGATTTTATATTAACAAATAAGGCCAACTCATTCAGAACTCCCCTGCGATTGAAGTATGAGGCCACGGAAACTGCCCAGTGTTTTCAGAGTGAAGCTGACTATGCAACTACTGCAAAAATCTCATCTCATACCATGTTAATTCGCGACAGGCTACACCACTGAATTTAAGAAACTCACGAAATGTCGATTCAGCTCACTGTCTGCCAGGGTTTTAAGCCTGGATTTCATAGCAGGGTATGGGCTCAGTTGGTTAGCGCGCTATCGTAGCACAATGACCCGAAGCCTCCCACCAATGCGGTTGTTGTGAGTTCAAGACCAGCTCATGTTGCCTTCCTCTCCGGCCGTACGTGGGAAGGTCTTCCAGCAACCTGCAGATGGTCGTGGGTTTCCCCAGGGCTCTGCCCGGTTTCCTCCCACCATAATGGTGACCGCCGTCGTATAAGTGAAATATTCTTGAGTACGGCGTAAAACACCAATCAAATAAATAAATCAAAATAGCAGGATATGTCAAGTCGGAATTGTAAGAGTCCACCTACCAAACAAATAAGCGATCAACTTTCCACGCTCCAAAAATTCTAGCAATCAGGAAAAAGTAGTAAAGGAAAAGACGAAATTTTTAGTCATTAACAGTACTTACACTAAAGTAACAGCTGACTGTTAAGAAAAAGAAAACCACTGTACAACAACAACAAGCAATGTACACAGCGGTGTTTCAAGTTTGTAAAGCACTTCCACAAATACCATATTTTGTTCACATGTTGTGTGCGTAATTTAGCTTTAACAAACAGCACTGTTCCACCCTTCACTTTCTATTTAAGGAAATTCCGTACTTTCTGAATGGGTCTCATGTAACGTAACATAAACTTCCGATTGCCGCCACAGAACTGTATACCTACCGCAAAGACTCGTAATTTCTCGCGTTATCTCTTGTCACTTTAGACTGTCTCCGTCCGGTTGGAGACCGGAAGTTTATCCTCATTCACTGCAAATCTTCTCCCAAGCACTCTACTTGTGTTGAGAGGTGATGAATTAAACAAGCCATTCTTCGGGTGATGAACGTGGAAACATTCTCGTAACAATTAACAACGTCTTCCTATTGGAATTTCTCTTTATTATGTATAAGCGAGTTCGACAGGCTGACGTTGGGATTTCCACCGAGAGCAATTTCTATATATATTTCCCCCTAAAATCTTGTTGATCCACCAACTAGCTTAGCAAAGTGCTAAAGCATAGAAACTCCTAATAAAGAAATGTAACGCAAGGTTGACGTTCTCGATATTTCAGCTAAGTTTTACTTGTCATCTTCAGGAGAGTTTCTATGCTTTTGCAATTTTCCCTAAAGTTCAGCATTTGTCAAAGTTATGGATTTTGATAGATTCTAATTGATTCACCCGCCTACATCCACCAACCCAGCCACGAGTCGCTTTTTTTTTTCTTTTTTTTTTTTGGCTTCAAAAACTTTAATGTAGGCATCAAAAGAGCCGCCAGTATCATTTTAAGGTCTCTATGTGCTCCTGAAATTGCAACATTCCGACATGCTAAACTTTGGTGACATACAGTAAATGTAAACCCAAAACAACTACCATTATGCTGATTTCACGGACCGTGATATCCACATTTAAAGTGGTCCTAAAACCAGTATTTTAACAACAGCAACAACCAAAAATAGTGAAGATACAGGATACGGTCAGACCATCTATCCGTTACAATTAATATTTGGTAAACCTGGCACCTCATATCTATATGCGCCCTATTCATGCATATATAGACATCACGTATATATACCCTGGGACTACTTCAGCGGTGTTATATTAGTCCTAGATGATACAAATGTCGGACTCCACACGTAAATCTATATCTATCATAATATGACATGATATTTTTGGACGATTTGATCGACAATCTTGGAAGATTTGACCAACTTTCTTGAACGATTTGCCTGTCACGGTTTTGCTCTTGAACGATTTGACCGGTATCCACTTGTTTCTCACCCAGAAAAAAATAAAACAAGGCGCCGTCTTCCTAATGTCCGTTGTGCTTATTAAATAATGAAAGTGTTATGGGTTAGATAAGAGTAGAAGGTTTTATTTAACAGGAAACCATTTAAAACTAAATTTAATATTGTTCTCGCTGATGTGGTGTTGTAGACTTGTACCTTTATTGTTGGAAATACTATACACATATCATACTAAAGGTACGAGTGTCGTGTGCAAGACATCCGTTCTCTCAGTGGACATGCTGGTGATTCATGTAAACTGCTCAAATATTGCCTCGTGGACAGTAAAACATAAGGCAAAAGGCTGACATCACGTCTGATTGGAGCAGGTCGATGACAGTCGTTGACAAGGGACGGTGTTCACGGTAAATCAGTTGTTGAGCTAGATTTGAAGATATATATTCCTCTTGAACGGAAAATGTATGTTCTACAAATATCACTCAAGTTTTCTTAGTTCTATGTCCAGTTGAACAGAAAATGCCAATGACATTCTTTCTGCCATTGGCGTAGGTATTTTTTTTTTGTTTTTCTTTTATTTAGAAAAAATTTATCTTTGGGCTTTCTTTTGTGTGTATGTGTATGTGTGTGTGTGAAAAGTTGTGGGTTATATTAAAAATATCATGATTTATCCTTTGTAGTTGATCTTAGGTATTTTAATTTTCTGCGTTTGCTAAGCCCACTGATTATTAATCCGAGATTGCTCTGACGTTGGGATTTGCCTCAGAAATGGCGCATCCACTCAAATACGCCAGAGACTCCTAGTGTGACAGACACGGTGACTAGCAGTTGGCAACCCGAAAAGACACTCCAGTTATCTCCAGCTGGTCAGTTATTCGCCGTGACATCTTTCCTTCCCATCGCCACGCATAGGCAAGTAATCCAATACGCTGCAATGCCATGAGAAGGTCCCAGTGAACACTAATAGCCCAAAATCGGCCACCTACCGTTCGGCTTTCACCTGACCACTTCAGCTCTGTTTCGCTGTTGCATTTTTCTCCTTAGGTTGGACATTTTGTATCCGCAACAATTTCTGACCCCCACCGCCAACTGGTAAGTCATAATAAAACTCTGGCAAATTCTATCTCTCTCTGTGCACGCAAGGGTTGGCCATGTTTGATGAATCTAAGCATCTCAATCAAGGGCTCGTTAAATTTTATTCTAGGGCCTTATGCTCAGCTGTTTAACATCAAGCTTCACAGCCGTTGTTGCAGACAAATGTGAAATACTTCAGGTGTTTATTAAAGGGGATCAAATGTCGCCATCGTCTAGATATTGCTCCAAAGAATGAACAACTTGCTACAACAGAGTGTAGATCCTAGGATACATTTTACGGAGGTCGAGATGGTGAAGGGGCGAGTATTGTTCCCATAATGCTTTGCGTCATCAAACATGGCGCCTTCTTGCCTTACCAAGGTCTAGGTGGAGTTGGCTTGAATTTATTATGACTCAACAGTGGGCGTTAGTGGTCGGGAATTGTAGCGGATGCCAAAAGTCCAACTTAAGGAGAAACATGCAATAGAGAAGCAGAGCCGTACATGACGAGTGAAATCCGGATGGTAGGTGGCCGAGTTTGCGCTATTAGTGTTCAATTGGACCTGCCCATGGTGTTGTAGCTTAGTGGAAAGGCCATGTGATTACTTGGCTACACCACACATTGCATTTATATATTGACAATGTTGTGAACGTCTCTTGCTGCTTGCGTTATTCTGCATGTTGTCAGCATGGCCAACATTGTTAATTGTGTGGTAATTTATGCAGTTAGCAGCAATTTTTTGTTATTTTATTTTTAACATAACAATGGGCAAACATTTTGTATGAACTTTTGAAGTTTCTAGTATCTTATGCACTACAAACTGGCAAAAGAAGTAGTAGATGTTGATCAGTTTTTAATCAGTGTTATTAACTCATAATTATCGCAATGATGTCAGAGCACACTTCTTTAAAAGATAGATTCAGTTTTTTTGATTGATTTTTGTTTTATTCTCCGTATTTTATTTATAGTCCTAGAGATATACAACTGTCATGTTTGTAAAATTACTTGCTTGTAATGGGGCAGGAAAAAAAATGCAGACAATTCTCCACAAAAGTTTCATTCAGTTATAAGACAGCCTCAGCTGCCTTGTGGTTAAAGTGTCTGCGGTGAGGTTGGGAGATCCGGATTCAAACCAGGGTCTGGTCAGATTCTTGGCACTCGGCACTGAGAGGTTAAAGCAAGGACACAAGTGGTTGGTCCAGTGTCAGTATAATGTAACTGGATTGGGTGTCAGGTCGGGTGTCTTTGGCATGATGGTAGCACTGATGGCATGAACTCAACCTGCCACAAGAAAACAGAGTATATATGTACATGTACTAAGAACTCCTCATCATATGACTAAAGGTTGGTAAGTATGACATAAACCTAAGCATACATTGATAGAGACATACATTTAGTTATATACTGGCTTTGCTCTATGTTTTGTTTACATCCTGCACTCAAACTCTGCCCCTTATATTTTATTTGTGTAGATATGATGTATGAATTTTGTTAGTATGGGCAAGTTTTTTGGTTTTTTTAAAATTTACTTGTTTGGGTTATAAATTTCAGTCATGGCACAACACATCGAAAGGCCGGAGAAAGGAGGTAATCAGGTTCTGTTACTTTGGCTGTGGACAGGCTGTAAATTTAACTCCATGACCAAATATCGAAAATGCACTTATTTTTTGTATTATGCTTCAATTTGAGCTGTCCGTGGGGTTGACTTCAATTTACAATTCCAGTTGACAGGCCTACATTGTTACTGTATTAGGACTGGTCAAACCAAACGTCAAATCCAGTTTCCTGCATGGATTATCAAGGATTTCTTTGCTGTTAAAACATCCTAGCTCTTGACAGTCATACGGTCATTCAGCGAATTTTGTACAGTTTCAAATAAAAAAAATTGCCAAATTTGTGTGTCCCACGTATGACCTGTTCTTCCCATGAAGCAGCTAGTGTATCTGGCTTGCAGTGAAACACTTCATCTTTCACTTTGACCTTTGTGGCCTTGGCCTTTGTTATGTCTGCCTCCGTATGCCTGCACCACAAGCACTGACCACAGGAACTCTCATCAACTCACTGGTCTCACCATATATACTATAATGATATATAATGGCATTATAGTATACACGTATATGGGGAGTGTGGCACTGACCTCTGGACGTGAAAGAGTACTGACCCCTGGATGTAAAGCATTGACCACCGGATGTAAAACACTGGCCTCTAGATGTAAAGTGCTAATCTCTGAATGTAAAACACTGATTTCTGCATGTAAAGTGCTGGTCTCTGCAGGGTTTACGCTAGGCACGTTTTGCATCCAACTAAACACACCCATTTCCCTGCCAAATCTATTGAAAATTCCCCTTGAAACATACAAAATAAGTAAGAAAAAAAAAATCTTTTCCATCACCAGTTGAATATCTGAATCCTTTTACAGTTATGTTGACAGTAATGAGTAGTTAAATCACCAGACTAATCAGCCTGCAAACTGGCCTAATTCTTGTGTATCCACTACACCGATGAGTTCCATTCTTGAATGTGTCATTGTGTTTCACAATGGTGTCACATATGCAAAGGCCACATTCACACGGTTATGTGTAGTCCATCTAGATGGACTCAGGGGGTTATATTTAAATTCTGACATTTATCATAACCCTAACATGAACTCAGGGTGTTGTGTCAAAATAATGTCATTCATTGCAGCTCTGAGTCCATCACTCAAACTCCACTAAATCGCAGCGGATTACCCAACCCTTAAGTCCATGAAAATTGTCTCGGTGAGGTTCGTGCTCATGTGTCGCAAAGTTACGTGTATTCAAAATTGGCAAAAAATTTAGTAAATTAAGAAGATAAGATTTGAGATTGAACTGAAAAATGACATAGAAATGGGCAAAAGAGTTGTCCATCCAGATGAACAAAGTTAAGTGTAGGGCACTGAGGCTCTTCCAAGGGAACCTATAGCCTGAAACGGCCGCTCTGTCGCTCTGTATTGTTTTAATAAAACCTGTTGAGCACTGTTCTGGAGGACACATCAGCATAACCAATTTATTATTATACACAATTTCAACACATTTCATTAGCACCAAATTTTGTGGCCTAGTGACGTTTATATTTTACGTTCATATCTTTTTCCAGCATATATATTGGTGAAATATTGCTGAATCAACCAATCAGTCTATTAACACTCGTGAGAATTCTTACGCCGATGATTACCAGCCCATGCATTGCAATGGTTTAACGCGTAACCGACAGGCCAACACATGGCCATGGACAAGAGGTCTCATTTCGTTTTACCCAGATCAGTGATCTTCATGCAATCATCGTGAAATGTTTTGATACAAAACATTTTTGAGTGTAACAATTATAAAAGGGCTAAAATTTGCTTAGCACACCGTTTGCCATAGTGAGAGCAAGTTATCAAGTAGACTTCAACTTTTGAGGTCTGATTTCAGTAAATTCAGGATATGCCTGGCATTGTGAGCAGAAATACACACAAATGTCTTTAACAGTAGTGTATTACTTATCCAGTAAAATTCAGAGGTAAATGAAGCAGCAGGAAATGGCTGCTAAACCAATTTTAGATCTCCTATGCCATTATTTAGTGACTTTTTTTCCAAAAAAGAGGGGGGGGGATACCCCCTCTCATGATCTCCCGCCCTCAGCCCTCAGATCAACGATCACTTGCTCAAACGGACGCAAAATTTTTTCTCTGGCGGAAACCCTGCTCTGAAGGTAAAGTGCTGACCTGTGAATGAGAAGTGCTGATCTGCAAATGTAAAGCGCTTCAGGCTTATCTAACTGTGGGTAATGCACCGGCTGGGGCACATCATGTATGGATTCATGTACTCACATGTTTTCACGAGCTCACTTTGTTTGCGATAACCATGTCACTGTTTTATATTAATTTTACAAGTACATCTAGTTGATGTTGTGGTCCATTTTATTTTTTATGATTGTTCCTGAATACCTGATGTTATCTGTTAATACAGGGCATTTATATCTTGTTTTTGTCTAGAGCTGAGGAGGGGGGGGGGGGGTCTCCATAGTCTAGTGGTAAGCATGCTACATGTAGTTAAGTACAATGAACAATGTTAAGTACAGTTAAAGGAGGATTTTGTAACAACACAAGCTGAAATTCATACATGTAATGCACATAGATAGTACACGAGGTAACAGTTATTATTGTAGGAAAAATGACCATGTTTGTTTATACTGTGACATCATGGTAAACCTCATTGACTTGTTCAATGTATTGTAAAACAGGCCACAGCTGTGTTAAGAACACACTCTGTCTTAACAGCCAAGGGCAGTGAACATAAGGGAGACAGTAAATTGGCACGAATTAGAACACAAATCTGAAGTTAATGAGGTGCAATTAATTTGAGATAAAGAAAAGCCGAGGCCTTTTGAACTCTCGAATGACATTTTCAAATGCTGTCTGTGCAGAAAACTTCTTTTTCCCTCCTTGCTTGTCGAATCCCTCTGGTTTGCCCTACTACCTGGTACATGTATGTGTTCTGCAGAGACTAAGCTCACATAGTTTCGTATAGCCTCTGGCTTTATACGACTTTAACCATGTGGTTGAAATGCTGATCAGGTGGGTTTAATCTACACGGTGGCTTGTTTATACATGCTGTGGATCTCAGGTTGACGATGTACTGAGTACATGTAGAGTACAGTAAACAGTGCACTAACAACTCAGCTGTGACCACAAGCACAGCCTGTGATTTACATCGGTTTATTACGCATGGGTATACCTGTCTAATTACATCCAGATGTAGGCTCCACTTGGAGTATATGGTAAGTCAGAAGTAGTGGCTGTTATAGGCCTTTGTATTTCAGACTTGCTGTCACAGTCCCACACCTGCACGTAGCACACTCCTGAAACAAAATCTAGGTGTGCTAATGGCACACCCATGAAATACATTTAATGAAGAGTTTGGGGAGTATGAAGCTAGGTGTGATGATCACACTCCTGGTCTTCTGTAAAGGGGTTTGATAATCACACTCCTGATCTTCTGTAAAGGGGTGTGATAATCACACTCCTGGTCTTCTGTAAAGGGGTTTGATAATCACACTCCTGGTCTTCTGTAAAGGGGTTTGATAATCACACTCCTGGTCTTCTGTAAAGGGGTTTGATAATCACACTCCTGGTCTTCTGTAAAGGGTTGTGATAATCACACTCCTGGTCTTCTGTAAAGGGGCTTGATAATCACTCCCCTGATCTTCTGTAAAGGGGTTTGATAATCACACTCCTGGTCTTCTGTAAAGGGTTGTGATAATCACACTCGTGCTCAAAACAAAAACAAAGGCCTGCTGTTAGTGTATTCAGGGGAGATTTAGCCATTTCTCTCCTTTCCCTTTTAATGTGTAACAGTACATTTTGTATTGTAATGAAAAAGTAATTTATTGGAACGAAGCATGACTTGGTGGTTGAGGTACTTACATTGTAATTGTTTGTCACAGGTCTGTGAGACAGGGTTTCAGTAAGCGTTTTAAACATGCAACATTTCCCAGCTTCTGTTCTTCTCAATAACAGAACAACAGACTTGGCAATAAGGATCAAATGTATGTCCCATAATTTCATGCAAGATTTAATTTTCCACTTAATTAAAGTTATCTCTTTCTTTGTTTTTCTGGATCCTCATGAAAACAGGACTTTGTTGACAAACTCCTTGCGGTGTGTGCAGCTGCTGCACACACCGCAAGGTATGAAGTTGAATTCTAAACTGTCTGACTGAAACCCAAACAATCGAAACTGTAAAATGAGTTTTTCTGTGTGATTAAACCCCACGGCTATCAGTGAAATAGGCAGGAATATCCTTTGTTGACTGCAGAATGCTTACAACTTCTGAACTGACCAAGTTTCTTTGAGATACCCAGTTTCTTTACAGAATCATGTGATGTGAAGTGTTCTGCTGTTATGCTTTGGCAGTCACATGTACATTTGTGCTGTATTTTATTTGTTTTCATTGCACTGTGTATTTTGACCACCTGTGCTTCAAGTTGATACATGTATACATGTAGTGCATGTATTTGGCTTTTACACTGTATCATGGTCAGTGTGGCATTGTCTGTGTTACTGGCACATGGAGCTACATGTTCACTCTACACTATATAAAAGTGCTGGCTTCATTTTACTCAGTGGTGCACTCAGAATGTCAACTTTGTGATTTGTTAATATCATGTATTAATAAAGCATGCATTTATGGTGTGGGCTTTTAACATAGATAAGGGGGCCTCCATGGCTCAGTTGGTTAGCATGCTAGCGAAGCACAGTGACACAGAAGCCTGTAGACCAATGTGGTCGCTGTGAGTTCAAGTCCAGCTAATGCTGTCTTCCTCTCTGGCTGTACACGGGAATGCATGCCAGGAACCATGGGATGGTCGTGGGTTTTCCTGGGCTCTGCCCGGTTTCCTCCCACCATAATGCTGGCCGCCGTCGTATAAGTGAAATATTCTTGAATACAGCATGACTGAATAAATTTAACATAAATACATGCAGTTGAAGTCAAATTACAAAATGGGATAGAGAAACATGTTTCTCTGCATTTTAGTTTCGTGTAATATGAGGAGTAATTGTCATGCGCACATGTACATGAACTTTTGTAATTCCACTTGCATTGAAAGTACGTTGTTACGTTATAGAAAGGAACCTGTTCTGAAAGAGCATAAATTTGCTGTTGGAGGAAAAAATGTAGAAAATCCAGCCTTAATTGTTCAAACCCCATGATCAGTTTCGGTTGCTACTCTTTAAATTTGAACTTGGCTTCATTCATATTCTCATTGATCTGGACGTAGGTAAAATTCAGTGCTGGAAAAGATACAGGTGAGGTAACCAAAGGACCCAAAATTTCCATTTTAGAAGGAAATAAATTTATGTCATAGAATAGTGCTTTTAGTGCTTAAACTTATATTTATCTAGTTGGATAGCATCCTTCCTTCCAGAAAATCCTCAAAACACCTTTTTAAGATCAACAGAACTCTCAGTGTCAGGCAGAATGTACAACGTAGTGATGGTCTAAGGTTTAGGTCATGTACCATACATGTCACTGCGCATATGTATTGCTGCATTTCTTACCGACAAAGAACTTGTACATATGTCTGCTTGTTTCGTTACAGATGTGGAGTTGATAAGACTTAGCCTCGAATCTTATCGAGAAGACAGTGGGCAAAATGGGTCTCTCGATGAAACAGTTGAGTTTGTTTGTGCTGGTGATACAGACGACCACATTGGTGTTGATGTTACGTTACTCACGCACATCGGCCAGCGCAGGACAGAAGTATTTGGCCTCCACAGCAGTTGTCACAGCAGAGGTGCTCAAACTGTTAACATGCTTGATTATTATCTTCGTAGAAAAAGGTCAGTTTGTGAAGTAGGACTTGTATGTTAAATGATATGTATAAGAATCATAATGTATCAGAGACCTGGCAGGTTAACATCTGATGTTTTTATCATGTGATTTTTATCATGTGATAATAATAGGGAAGTTTCATTGTTTGAATGTAGACTCAGCAACGCTCTCAAAATGCAGCTGTATGTACATGTTTTGAACGATACACAAGGGGTTAAGTATTTCAGTTGCGGTTGTGTGATGGTTTCTCGAGGCCAGAAGTAAAGGTAAATGTAAATTTCTGGTAAGAATACATATCAAGTGCTTAAAATTTTATTGGTTTGTAAACCTTTTCAAACATTAATATGCAACTAACAAATATATCAAGCAAATTTTCCGAACCTTGTTGCAACATGAAACAGACTAAATGTAAACAAATAAATGAAGTACTGTGCATGATGTATTTGGCAGGTTACAGCTTTGGCAGGGCCTATGGTGATGTACAGAG
Source organism: Acanthopleura granulata (assembly GCA_016165875.1). Lineage (NCBI taxonomy): Eukaryota > Metazoa > Mollusca > Polyplacophora > Chitonida > Chitonidae > Acanthopleura > Acanthopleura granulata. The sequence goes on from JABBOT010000007.1 coordinate 18,135,821, forward strand.
TGAGGTGTTGTACAAACCCAAAGAGACCTTGAAGCTGATGGTACCCTCAGGGCTGTACACCATACAGAACAACCTCCTCTATGTGGCTCTTACTAATCTGGATGCAGCCACCTATCAGGTAAGAGGACATTACTCTCTGAGGGCTTTATAATGTACAGAACAACCTTCTGTCCGTGGCTGTGACTAACCTGGATGCAGCCACCTACCGGGTAAGGGGAAGTTACTCCCTCATTCTTCAGGGAGCCTTTGGAATGGACACTTCTTTTTGGCATTTGACAGGGGTTCGAGGATGTACATGTAACATGGTGGATGCATGTTTTAGTTAAGAGTCGCGCTATCTTTAGGAAATCTTAGGGCACTGGACACCATAATCTGGGCAAACAAAATAAGACGGAATCACCTAACCACGTGAAGGCATCTATCAACTCTTCAGGGCTGATGAAAGAGAAGATAGTTTGGGATTTAGAAAGCACAGGCCCTAGGTCAGCAGGGGACAGCATCATAATCAGTACGCCGTTAAAAGTGGAGTCGTTGTGGGCTGAAATAAAAGGGGGCCAAAGAAACATCGTGCAGTTGGTGGATTCACTTCGAGAAAAATATTGAAGACAAGACAGACAGGGTGAGAAAATTAAGCACATGGAGGCAGCACAGGCAGAATTCGGAGCTAGATTGGATAAAGCCGAAGAAGCTGTTCTGAATTTGGAGAGATACTCTTGTAGTTTTAAAGCTGTGTTCCAGGGGTTCAGTGAAGAAGTTGGGGAGAATTGTAAAACAAAACTGAAAGACTTTATTTGGGAAACGCTGATATTTGAGGAGACTGTCCAGAAAGAACTTGCTCACCGTCTTGGGAGGCGTTCGCAAAACACAGAAAAAAAACGAGGTCAATTATCACTAAATTTTTGTACTGTGAGGAGAAATCCAAAGTGGTGATGACTGCCCGAGGGATGCTGAAGTGCCCGATGATGTACGTGAGGGATGACCTGCAAAGCGGCAACTGTCCGCAGTGATAAAGGCGGCCTGGGATCGGGAGAAGAAGTTCGTTTTCGCTTCTGGAAAGCTCTGCTTAAATGGATGCCTTTATGATGAAAATTAACAGATGACTGTTGAGTTTCTGATTTCTGCATTTTGTAAAGGATCGAGGAATGATAATCATTGGGTCAGAGTTTATATGCGTATTGAATCTTTTTGGTTTAATTATATTATGGAACAGTAGTGTGAGTGCGATGTGAGTGTGAAATCTTTTTAATTTTATTTCCTCCTAACTTTTGTGCGGTTTCAACAGGTATTCGTGAGAATACTCGCTTAAAAATGTCATTTCATTTGACTTCATCAATCAAAAGCGCGTTTGTATCTTACAAGCAGCTTTCAGATTTCTGGCGATTCCGACCATGGATGCATGCAGATGGTCAGTCGGGTTAACTGGTAGGAATGCTTGCTTGATTCACGCAGGTGAATTATATAAGTTAAAACTTCATTGAAAAGGCTAATTTTGAGGGCCACAACATCAAAAGGTGAAGGAGAAAAACCAGATTATTTTATTGACACTCATGATTAATTGGTAAATTAAGCTTGATAATATAATTAATAAAAGTTGAATTACAAATTAGGTAAATTCAGTATTAAATTTATATTGTCATAACATTTCTTGTTTGGTAGATTGCATAAACTAGTTCAGGGTGTAATGAATCTAATCTATTTAGAAAGATTGGGTTTTGGTTTATAAATACATGTGCTGTAGGTTCTGGAAATATTCTAAATCACATACATGTTAGGAATATATTTACTGTATAGGCCTATGTACCACAAAAAGGTCTTGTACTTTCAAAATTGAATTAGAAGTTAGCAAAAGAAATCTGGTCATATCAAGATTTTGATGACCTATTTTGTTTTGGAAAAGATTAGGCCGTATTTGCCGTATATTTGACAGCATATGTTTTGTTATCCACTGTCCAACGAATCAATACTAAATAGATAGCTCTTGTAATCTGGCTGATTTGTTAACTGTGTATCTACATTTACCTATCACAGAGGGTGGTACTCACATTTGCAGGATCTGAACAGCTCAGATCGTATTTTATGGATTTTTTTTTTTCATATGTTTTTATTTTTTATTTTTTTCAATTTTTGTCAACCCGTTCGATGGTAGGATTCTTATCATTGAATGTCAGAGGAGTAAGGTACAGCACAAAGCACAGGGCTGTCTTTCTCTACCTTCAGGACCAAAAGATGGACAACCTTCAGAACGAAGATGTGCAGATTTGTTTGCTTACAAGAAACTCCAAATTTATTCACTGATGAAAAATTTTTGGAGAACTAATGGGCAGGACGAGTTTTATTCTCACATGGGACAAATGCGAGTCGTAGGACAGGGATTTTAATTGGAGTTAACGACCTGATAATGTATAAAACAGATGCAGATCATGATGGGTGATGTATTACAGATGATGTGGAAATAGAAAGAACACGATGTTTGTTTGTGAGGATTTATTGCGCCCAACCAGCCTAAAGACAGCGCCATTTTTTTCTGTAACATTGTAACAAAGTTGATAACTGATTTTTCGGTTCATAAAATCGTGATTGGTGGGGACCTCAACACAGCCATTAATCCAGTCCTCGATAGGAAAGGGCAGGGGAAGTATAGTGATAAGAGCATGGCTGCTGAGACTCAGTGAAACGTTGAACGCGTTTGGTGTGTGGAGATTGAGACATAGTGAAACACGTTCATGTACATGAAAAGATAACAGCCACACGCAGCCGCGTCTAGATTACTGGCTTGTGCCAGAACATTTACTCAACTATTTAGTAAAAATCAGTATTTTCCCAGCTATTAAAATTAAATGTGCTGTATTAATTTTCGAACACACAGGACATAGTTATAAAAGACTAAATTTTGGGGAGTTCAACAATAGTTTACTTAAAATGATACCTTGTTTCAAAAGTAAAAGAATGCTTTCATAAATCAAAAATTGAATAATCGCCATCCTTGTCCAAGGTGAGAATGGATTAAGCACAACTTAATGAACGTAAGTATTTTTTATTCAAAGGAAATTATCAGAAAACATTGGGACAAAGAACAAAGCCTTATAGAGACTCTCTTTAGGATGTATGGATAAAGAAATGATTGAACATCCAGACGATAGTCAACCGCAGGTAGATCATCAGTCACAGCAAAACGATGAACGCACTGAGGGAGCAATGATTCACTCAGGAGTGGGATGGTTGTAGAAAGGAGAAAATGGAACCCTATACTTTTATAACTTAGAAGAGACGAGGACGGGAAAGAAAAACATACACTCTTTGAGGATAAAGGGCGGTGAAAAACAAGAAGACGAAATTCGCAGAATATTTACACGAACCTGTACGGAACAAAGCAGACAAAAGACAGACTTAATTGTGATAATGTTTTCCCCCAGGACACTCCTAAATTGTCGCAGGATCAGTCATCATCATTACATAAGCCTCTTGTAGAAACGTAGCGAAAAGAGGTGCTTTTTTCAATGTCTGTAAGTAAATCATGGGGGTGTGATGGACTATCTGTAGAATTTTATTAGTTCTTCTGGTTATAAGTACTATTCATTAGTCGAGGCAGTGTTCAGCTTTATCGGTGCAAATGTATGTAACCAGAACATGAAAACTGTCCATATCAGCTTTGAGTCACATGCCTCCATACAAAGCGGTACATTTTTACAAATATAAGCATTTTTATGATACATAATTCAGAATGTCAGCACATAATGTACCATAGAATTGTGAACAAAATTATGATGATCGTGTGTGGTCTTACCTGTGAAAAGTCCTATACAAAGCACCCGTTGGGACCTCCGTGGCTCAGTTGGTTAGCACGCTAGGGCAGTGTATTGACCTAGAAGCCTCCCACCAGTGCGGTCGCTGCGAGTTCAAGTCCAGCTTATGGTGGCTTCCTCCTGGACCTAAGTGGGAAGGTCCACCAGCAATCTGCAGATGGTCGTGGGTTACCCCTGGGCTCTGTTCGGTTTCCTCCCACCATAATGCTGGCCGCTGTTGCATCAGTGAAATATTCTTGAGTACGGCGTAAAACACCAATCAAATGAATAAATAAATAAATAAAACAGCCGTAGATGAGAAGGTCATGCAATTGCGACTTCAGATTATTCACCAAATTTTACCATGCAGTGTTTATTTACACCTGCGCCTACAGTGATAGACAGAAATCTGCGTGAGCTTTGATTAGAAATTAATGCGCTTACTTACTGGATGGTATTTATAACTCCACATTTTGGATACACACTAAACATTTAACGTGTAACTTGTTAGACTGTAATGAACTGAATTCTAGTGAAATTATATTTGGTGTGTTAAAGACCTCCGCGGAAGATGAAGTCGTTAACTTCACTCTTTTACATGGAAAATAATTTATCTATCGTACTAGAGTTGTAAACACTGTACCTAGCTTGGCAATTTTTGTGAAAGAATGAAATGGAATTGTTAAAATATTATTGAAATGTCTGAACATCTGCACTAAGCGTTATGACATACTGAAGCGCATTGGCTGATTTTATTCTTGTCAGTGTAGAAGTTTCGGCCTGACTCCTGCCACTTGGTCCACTGTCACCTGATCAACTTAAGTAGAACTATGTTGCAAAAGGTGTTGCAATCGAGTGGAACATAATATCCACACTGTATACAGCCGCAGCTTGCCTAAGCTTGCACGCTGGTGTATTGTGATTTTATGTATGGTAGTTGCTAACTGTGCCATATTACACCTTGTCCTCTTGACCACAGGGAAAGATATGCTGTGTTGTAAAGTGTGGCATGTGAAATTAATGGCCAGTGGTGCGTCCATGGCTAAAAAAAAATTGACGATACTCTCAGGGCTGTGCACCTTACAGAAAAACCTGGGGACGTGACACCGACTCTAAGAGCACCTTAGTTACCTTAGAGTGCCTTGATAATAAAGCTGGAATGTCCTAATCCAGCTCCCTTTGGTTTGCCTCAGCCTTATGTGAGGGTGTTTGTCCTATAACTGGGTAGGTAAGTGCGGTGGTTTCCCCAGGTTTGGTTGGGTTTCCTGTAACGATTCTCATGATTCATAATAGTCAAAATGAGCATGGCAAAAAAAAAAAAAAACAAGAAAAACAAAAAAAAAAAAAAAAAACTACTGGTCAATCACATAATCATTAAATACATGTAATTGTGTTGTAGGTTACTTATCAGATGAAGATACTGACAACGGCACTGTTCTCTGTGATAATGCTGGGCAGGCGACTGACCACTGTGAAATGGATCTCATTACTGATACTCGTCATGGGGGTAGCTCTTGTGCAGGTGAGTGAAATGATTCAGTGATCGTGCTGCATGCTGTAACTGTTAATTATTATATCCCACCAGGACACTGTGTAAGCTTGTGGTTTGTAAGGAGTCTCTGAGTACAAGGATTAAACTGCTGTAGAAATTCTCAAAATGCTGTGTTATGGAGGCACAGGGAACTGCTTCACAAAACTTGCGTAACCATCAAAGGTTGGTTAGTCGATACCATAAGCAGACGACTGAAAAATTTACTAAGGTGTTTTACAAAAGTAAAATCGTCTAATGCTTACCATAGCTGGCTATGTGGCCACTCTGCAGTTATCTCATTGGTTGAATCAATGAGGATAATTTGTTAAAGTAGCTTCAAAATGTAAATGAACTAAATTACTTTGTCTAAATATGAGAAAAAGATGTCAATTTGTTGTTCATTTTCGTTATTGACACAGCTTCTGAACAAAGAGCTATAACTCATCACAGGCAGTCGAAGCGAAACAAAAATAACAGATGGATTTTGTGGGTTGTGAGCTTTAAAAAGACTCTCAAGTGCTGAGAGAAGCTGATATATTCCTGTTTTTCTCCAATCTAGGAATAGTGCATTTACCTTCGATCTCAAGATGACTAGAGTTACATGGAGCTCATCTTCTGTCCTACAGGTGGTGTACCAGATCTTCTGGAACACCTGGCTTGCTTCTTAGAGAGGAAGAAAACTCTTAACCTGTTTGCTGTACTTTACAGGGGGGTCTCTGTGGCTCAGTCGGTTAGAGCGCTAACGCAGAGCAATGACCAAAACCTCCCACCAGTGTGGTCGTTGTGAGATCAAGCCCATCTCAAGCTGGCTTCCTCTCCAGCCCTATGTGGGAAGGTCTGCCAGCAACCTGCGGATGGTCGTGGGTTTCCCCCGGGCTCTGCCCGATTTCTTACCACAATAATGCTGGCGGCCGTCGTATAAGTGAAATATTCTTGAGCACGGCGTAAAACATCAATCAAGTAAGTAAATAAACAAATAAATACAGTAGCCAGAAAAGGTTTATCTATATGTATTGAAGTTACTGAAAGTGAGCATAAATGCATGTGACAAAAAAAAGCAGTAGTTTACATCAAAAGGATGAGAAAAAAGCTAGAAGTATGAAGAGTTTCTGATGTCCAGTGTTTTATGTTTTGCAGATGCCAAGTGAAAGCACGCCTTCTAAACCCTCGTCCCACGGAGAGACGTCCCAGGTGGTCGGACTGATAGCCGTGACCTGTGCGTGTTTCAGCAGCGGATTTGCTGGGGTGTATTTTGAGAAAATCCTGAAAGGCTCCAGCCAGAGTCTCTGGATAAGGAATGTGCAATTAGGTTCGTGATCAGCGGACAGAAAGATATCTTAAAGACGTGGGGTGATTTGCATCTTCACTATATCAAGCCAAACACTAGGGACGTCGGGAAACTTATATGTGACTTTGTTCCCTGTCTTGATCAGATAGCTGTGCAAAGTTTTTCTGCCGGAGCTTAACATATCATCACAGTGATCCAGTCAGATACTTGTACTGCTCAAGGTCGCAAAGGATTTATGCAAATAGAAAATTTTCAGACATAGAAGTTATTCAGCAACCAGATTTTCACAAAACTCCATCAGTCAACTTTTCTCGTAAAAGATGTTGTCAACGTTACAGTGCCAAAAGGCAACGTGAGTTATGAGAAAAGTTATCAGAAATTGATGTAAGAAGTTTTGTTAAAGTGGGCCCATTTGCACTGCATAGTCACAGCAATTAAACACATAGCATTCAGCAAAAAAATTAATGTACTTAACTCACAGAGCTGAAGCAAGAATTTAAAACACGGGACAAAATCTTGTGGTGTGTGTCCATTCCAGAGTGGATGGATTTCTTCAACTTTAGGTGTTGCTGTGCAGAAGTAGCTCTGTCATTGTTTTCTTTTGTTTGCAGCGATGTTTGGGATTGTCACAGGTTTGGTTGGCATCTTGATATCAGACTATGATCTGGTGAGGAAGGATGGCTTTTTCCAGGGTTATAACTCAATAGTGTGGACTGTAGTGGCTCTACAGGTAATTTATTACAGAGCAGATATGAGATAACTGGTGCTGTAACTGTGATGCAGATCCAGTATTGAATTTTGTATGGAGATGAAAGCGTGGAGAAATGTTGTTGTCTCACAAATGAACAAATTTTGAAACTGCAAAGAATACCAAAAAAATGTAATGATCAAAACTAAGTTCAGAAAGCTGAAATGTCAGCTTTTGATATTGTCATGTACGTGTTGTCATCCTCTATTCATACCTTCATATAACAGGAATTCCCTTTCACTCCTCTAGACATGATATAATACATGTAGTTGTATTAGTTTATCAGACTTTTTTTTTTTTTTGAAAACAATTGATAAGATTGGGTTTTGGTACATAAGTTTCTAACTTTCAAGTCCAATTTTGGTCATTTTGTACTTTTCCAGACCATTATTGAGAGTGTTTAATATATATTGACTTGTAACATGGAACATGGTTTTACCATAAGTCACAGATCAACTTTGAGTTTCGTACTTTCCAGTGTGGATAAAATCATGAGCATTTGGGTTTGCAATTAGACTTTAACCATTTTCCAGACTTTCTTTCCAGACCGGTTCATTGTATGGAATTGAAAGATGGTACACATCTGTACCATGATAACTTACAGATAAACTTTGACTGTAGGGCTCTTTGGCCCATTCCCAACAAAGTTATCTCCATTTTTGTTCTTGTTGTCATGGCTATTATTCTGATGGCTCAGACAAGTAGGGGACATACATGTATACTGCTTTTGCAATGTTCCTGGAATACTTTTCCATACATGTATATTGCTTTTGCAATGCTCCCGGAATACTTTTCCCCTTAGATTTAACATACGGTGTATATATACATTTACCCCTGGCAAAGTAGGGGACATACATGTATGTTGCTTTTGCAATGCTCCCGGAATACTTTTACCCCTACACAAGTATTTGATACTATCCCCATGTAAACTTCTACATATGCTGAAACTTTTTGTAAACACAAAACAGACAAACAGCCAAAGGAACTGAAGGGTGTTTTATAGTAAGAAAGGAAAACCGGTTTATCAGTCGATAAAACGCAGACAGATGAGTGTGGCCAGGGCCCACTTGCACGAGGCCCTCTTAACGTTACGAGCACGTAACTAGCATGGTGACATAATGCCTACAGTGCTGATTGCCATGACAGTTGTGTGCACGTAACAGGCCCAGGGTTTGCTGTGGTGTGTTTTGTCTCCTTGACAGTGTGACGTCAACCCGACAGCTCTGTGAATATGACAAGCTCATAACACAGGGACTGTTCCGCTACACACTCTGTAATACTGTCAGGATATTGTGATGGAAATAATGGTAAACATAAAGGTAACCAACCTGTTAACCGGGCTGTGGTCGCTGTGAGTTCAAGTCCAGCTCATGCCGGCTACCTTTCCAGAAGTACGATGGAAGGTCCGCCAACAACCTGCGGATGGTTGTGGATTTCCCCTGGGCTCTGCCCAGTTTCTCCCCCCCGTAAATCTGGCCGCCGTCGTATAAGTGAAATATTCTTGAGTGTGGCATAAAACGCCATTCAAATAAATAAATAAATGATAGCCATTCATGTTTACTGAGCACGATGGTCGTCTTTATGTTGTAGGCATTTGGTGGTATAGTGATAGCAGTTGTGGTGAAGTATGCTGATAACATACTTAAAGGGTTTGCCGCCTCTCTCTCCATCGTGCTCTCTACACTTCTATCTACATTTGTACTCGATGAATTTGTCCCAACCAGGTGAGTGTAAACAATTGGCATACTATTGCTGTTATGCTGATTTTGATTTTCCGTAACACATTTACGTGGCAGAGGGGCCCATGGCTGAGGGGGTAAGGTGCCTGACTTCCAGTCACTAGGACAGACGCAGTTCGAGTTCAAATCCAGCCTTTTACATGTACATTCCCGTCTCGCTGCTACGTGACAGTAGTCGACAAGACTTATGTGGTTGATTGCACAGTTTTAGCCTGTTTTCAAGACTATATGTCTTCTACCAATACTGTATGCATATCAGTATGTTGGTAAGTTCATCAGTAACTTGCTAGAGGTCACTGGCTTATTCCATGCACTCCTGTTTCCCACCCCATAAAACTGATTGCCATCATATTAGTGAAAATTTCCTGATCATATCTCTAAACAACAATCAGATAAATACTGTAATAAATAAAAAGGGAAGACTTTAAATTGTTTAATTTTTTGAGCTCACATGCTCTGGTTAGGAATGTTGAGGGTCTTCCTCCCCCATAATGCTGGCCACTGTTGTATAAGTCAAATATTCCTGACTACAGTATAAAGCCCCAGTCAAATGAATGACGAAAGTGTGGTGAAATTTTTTACATATTTTCTGTAAATATTTACAGATTTAAAGTGCGCTAATATCTTTTTAAAATTTAAACTTCATGCACAGTTGAATTGTGAAAGTTAGGAGTCAAAAATTTTCGAGTAAAACTTCAGGTCACGTGTGGTTTAAATTTCTTTATATGCTGATTTCAGCATACATTCATAGTTTCCAAGACACCTTATTTAACATGCAGTGCATCTGTGTATGGTATGGATAAGCAGGGCTGTTTTATGCGTCTGTGTTTGGTTTCAGTTACTTCTACGTCGGCTCAGCGGCAGTGATCGGAGCCACCATGATGTATGGGTCAGACATGAAGCTGCATGTTCATAGATGACGGTGGCAAAGTAGGCCTGTCCCTGATGTAGTTCACAAGGTATAAAACACTAACAAGTATTCACACTGTTGATTTTGTTACACTGTACAATAGATCCACATACTGTATATCCTTGAAGTACAGTACTGCTTGATCCTGATGACATATCCTATGTGGTTGATATCCTTGTAAGAAGGTTGTAATATCAGAGGCAGATGCTCACATCATATGTGAAGCTTTCCTGATATCCAAACTGGGGCCATGGCATTAAATGAGGACATTCACACTACGTATATATGAAATGTCCTATTACTGACAGTAATAAAATTTATCAAGAAACATGAAAGCAAAAATCACACATTTGGCATGCTCACCTTTTTACCTGCCTCAAGTGAGAGTGGATGAGGGGAGTGATATAAACCCTTGTTTTACCGGGCAAGCAAATGTAACTGAAAATATAACGTCATGTTAACATCCATCATCAAGGTTGAAGTGCCATAAAACAGTCTGAATGAGACTGCATTTGTCAGCCAACATGACCAGGATTTCTGTAGGATCTGCACCAGACCCGATCAAGATCCGAGTAGGATGTTATCAGATTGGTGCCAACATCATTGCCGTGACTGCCTGATGTGGCTGCAAATGAGACTGCATTTGTCAGCTAACATGACCAGGATTTCTGTAGGATCTGCACCAGACCCGATCAAGATCCAAGTAGGATGTTATCAGATTGGTGCCAACATCATTGCCGTGACTGCCTGATGTGGCTGCAAGATCTGTGTAGGATCCACACCACGTCCAGCAAACGTGGGCGTATGATGGGTGAAAAGATATGTCATCATGACCAGTGCAGTGCTGTCAGCTGGGATATGTGGGAAGTTTTGTTTGAGAATACTTTTATCGGGGGGGGGGGGGGGGCTTTTGCAGATGCAAACTGTAAAGTAGAAATGAAAAGCGAATGTAATGTAATATAATTAAAAAATGATGGACTTGGCAAAAAAACTAATGTATGCAGCAACAAAATTTTCTCTGAAGCAGTTGAGGAAAAAAAAAAGGAAAGAGAGAAACAGCAGTTGTCACCAAGTATTGCCCATATTCAAGTGCAAAATGTTTTTCCCTTTATTGCCGTTTGAAAAGAACTACATTGGAGGCAGATGTAGGTTACATGAATACTTCAGGTGTGGACAGAAATACACACCTCAGGCTCCCTGAAACAAAGGTTTTGTCAGATGGCCCTAATCCAGCAGTACCTTTCAAAAAGTATTACGGGACTTTTGTGTAGAAATTAATGCTCTGCTGCTGTCATTTATCTTTGAAAATGACATCGAACTGAGTCTTGAAATATGGTTAGTTTTCTGCAAGTGAAAAGACTACATTGTCTGTTAGCACATGTTTCGAACAAAGAAAGAAAGGAAGAAAAAACAAAAGGGTAACAGTAATGAGAAGAAAGAAACAAGGGAAAGGGCTGCTTCCTTAAGTTAAGACTATTACATGAGACAATTAAACTCGAATTTGTTTGATTAAAACTGTCAGTTTATAGAAAAATCTAATATATTTCATACTGTTTCTGAACCATGTTTGAGCAGTCTCATATGAGAATGAAGAAGAGCCTTTCACTTTTTAAATCTGGTAAGCCAGTGCCATTTCATCCCGGATTTTGCCATTCTGTGAAAGTAGAAATGAGGAAATTTATTTCAAAACTTTTGAGTGAAAAGGTTGATATACAAGTATGAGGAAGAGATTACTTATATGATTGTGATAACGAACACTGCCGAGTCCAAATGTCCATATCCCAAGCTCGCTAAAGTATGGGAATATCTGTAGTAGAAAAAAGTTGCTTTTGCGGTCGTAAATTCATTTAATTGATGTACTGTTACCATTTGACTATGCAGTATATGTGAATTTCAGTGTTGTATACCTTGGTGAAGTACACTGACCACAGGACAGGTCTACGCAATTCGTCGTATTCAGTATATATGGTCAGTTGTGGGCAGCAGACAAATATGTTCACAAAAAAGTTTTGAATGCCACCCTGTATATGTATATTGTACATGTAGGCAAAGCTGTTAGCAGTAACTTTGTTCATTTTGTAGATGTCACAGTCCTTTTGTACCTTTGATTTCAAGAAAATTTCATGTAGAAATGGGTAACACACTGTCTTTGTGTTTGGTTCCTGGTCTTGATTTTCAAGATTTTATATTACACTCATGTTTTACTTACGTAAGATTAATTTATCTCTATATGTAAGTTGTGGCAATTAGTGCATGGTGTTAGTTGTCTGTAAGCCAAAACTGGTTCACCTACAAGGACATGTAACTTGAACAACTACTGACAATAGGTGTGTTATGCTGACCGCTGTCTATGTAAGAAATCTACGTACCAATATGTTGTCACTTCATGTGAGAATTGTTTAAGAAAGTACTTTACCAAAGAAAAAAGAATGAAATTTTTCATTCACAGTTGCAGTTATTTTACAAGCACAGAATGATTTGAGGGGAGGGGCGAGGAGAAAACAAAAAAAGGGATTATATGCTACGTATGGTATTTAGTAACAGAGAGCAGCTTTAGAAGTGTTGTATGCCCAGATAATTAACTGTGTATTTATTTACTTGGTTATTTGATTTTTTGGTTTATGCCATACTCAAGAATATTTCACTTTTAGGACGACAGTCAGCATTTTGATAGGAGGAAACCGAGCAGAGCCCGGGGAAAACCCACGACCATCCGCATGTTGTTGGCAGACCTCCCCACATAGGGCCAAATTAACTCTGTAATGGTGGGCTTTGCTGTGTTAATGTCTGCAGAACGTCGTGAGTTTCCTCCGAGCTCTGCCTGATTTTCTCCCACCATACCTTGCAAGCTGCCACTGTGTAAGTGAATTTCTTATACATCTTTCATTACTATTATATGAACACTGTTGTCATCAGTCCTGCATTTAATGCACAAGGCATCAAACCTCAGAACTTTACTTACTCGTACAGACCATACAAAGTTTATTATTGACTCCTGGGCACATGTAGCTCAGTATTCTTTATATAGGGGGAAAATTTCACATTATTTGTGTTGAAATTTACATGTACTAAAAATCCAGGTAATACATTGCTTTGTATCCATATCACATCCACTTGTAGACTAACGACTGGTATTTCATGCCACTGGTTAGCCTCTGAAGAAACACTTGTCCCTTATTTTACTTTAGTCTAATTTAATGGTGTACTGTGTAACTTCATTGCTCCATGTATCAAGGGAGACTGTATCAGTACTTCAGGTCATGTATTTATCTGTTGTCATGTCCAGACACTTCAGAGAGCAGGCATGCTGCTCACCAGGAATCCATCTTGCACTCTACCCAAGTTTTATAAGTGCAAGTTTGTTTTATTAGTGTTGACAAAGGCATTAGCACGTTGCTTAAAAAGAATTAATGTCTTGCAGAGTGAGGGAATCCATATTTTTGTCAGTTTTTGCTGTAGACATTTTCTTTTAATGTTTTTAATTTTAGTAGATGTACTGGTAGTTAAACTGTTAATATATGAATTTGCTACTTCTGTGTCAGTTTATGTAAATTTATAGGGCACAGCTATAATACAAATCAGGTGGGATTTTTGTTGAAAACGTTTCTGCACTTTAGTGGTCTGGAAAAAGGTCACAATGAAACTTGACAATGTTAATAGCATCTGGTTTGGTCAGAGTACAGTGTTTAATTTTATTGGTATTTACCGCAGACTCTTGTAATGGGTTAACTGTTGGTGAAGGTGCTACATTTTATAGCAAGTCGTCATGACTACAGTGGATATTGCTTTGGGCTAACCTCAGTCTTATTATCAGATAGAAAATATTTTAGATGTCCCCCGCCTGCATCGTTCTTGAACCCTTAGTGTCAGTAAGTGGTTGGCAGTGGTTGAAGGGCCATTCAGGTTACGCTCATAATATCAGTGGAACCTCATGGAATGTATATGACATACACATTGTGATAGGTACATGTAAATATGTACTAATGTGCAATGTCATAACCAAAAGAAATGTAGTACACTGATACGGAAGTAGCTTAGGTGATAAAGCTGCACTCATTTTATATGTATGTGCCAAATTGAAGCAACTCCTTTCAGCACTAATGTTTCTGTATTATGTTTTTTCTGGCTCTAGCCTGGGTTACATGTGGGTGGTCAGTAGCTTAGGAGGGAGGTTTGTATTGGTAACTTTTGAGATTGTTATTTATATATACAAGTTTGAAGATGTTATGCATGTGTATATAACATATGTCTATGTGAAACATACCTAATGTATTTATTAACATTTACTAGTGAACATTTACTAAGTCTTGGGGGATTTGGTTGCTTTGGTCTGTATTATTCATGACCCTGTATTTTGAGAAAGTTTATTAAAAGATCTTGGTTCAACCAAATTTGAGTTACGTCACATTTGTTTTACTTCTGTTCATTGTACGCTCCATCAGAATCCCATATCACTGTGACTGCTAAGATTCTGCGGAGTAAATAGGATCAAATTCAGTTAAGTGAAATGCATGTACAGATGAAGAGCTTTGATTTAGCACACCCCTGGTTTTCATTGTGGCGATTTTGTACACATCATAAATGTTCGTCTGTATAAAAAGAGCATAAAATGCGATTGGTTGTGAAGCGTTTGACCCTTTGGCTAAAGAAAAACAACAAAATGATTGGAATCAATGTGTTTTAATGATAACACACTTGATTTCTATCTTCGCTGGTTTTGATGTGAAACAATGGTGTTACCAGTATGGTTCTGGAGTGAGCAATGTTGAAGCAGTGTTTGAAATTACTCAATGAAAACGTCATTTGAATCACCTTATACCACCTGTCAGCCTCCTGATTCCTTGGCCTGCAAAGAGGCCTGATCTCAACCCTCTGGAGCATGTCTTGGACATGACCGGTCGTTGTGTGCAAGCAAGGGATCTGTACCTGTACATGGTCTGGCCTAACTGGAAGCTGCCTTGCACAAGGAAGGGCAGCGACTTCCCCGTCAGAATATCAGGAGGCTGACAGATGCTATGAGGAGAAGGGTTCAGGTTGTCATCCACGCAGACGGCGGACACACCCGATATTGACGACAAACGCTTTATGAGATACCAAATGACGTTTTCATGGAGTAATTTCAACCACTGCTTTCACTGCTCATTCCAGAACCATATTTGCAAAGCCATTGTTTCACATCAGAACCTGTGATGATAGAAATGCATGATTTTTATCATTAAAACACATGAATTCCAATCATTTTGTCATTATTCATTAGCCAAAAGGTCGTGCAAATTCACAACCAATCACATTTTACACTCTCCTGATACAGAAAAACATTAATCGCATGTGTACAAAACTGCCACAATGAAAACCAAGGGGATGCTTAATTAAGTTCTTTGTGTGTATTTTGCAGTGTATAGGCTATATCGCAAAACTTTTGGCAGCCTCAATGTAAATTTCAGATGTGAATTATATAATATTTTAGGCTACCGGTATACACACATTTGATCAGTCAGTTTTTGGGTGCTGGGACATATGTACATTAAGGTGTCAGCTGAATCCCAGGCTCAGACGTGCAGGTTTCTGGTGCTGAAACCTACTTTTATTCTATTTCAAACAAACCTGAAAACATCTTTGTAACGTCAATAGGACTCTCAGAAAAAGACCAAATGAGCTGCATGGCCATTGGCTAAATTTTAGATAATTTACCCCAAGTCCAGTTAATCTGGTTTCCTCCACCAATAAAACTGAATGCCACAGTGTAAACAAAACATTCCTGAAGACAGCATTAACTCATCAATGAAAGAAACATTCTGCAAGTATTGCATGTTATGAATTAACCACTTTGAGTTGTCAGAATACGTCAAGCTATTTCAGCCTAAAGAAAGGACAAAAAATGACCAGAATTTTGTTGACAAAGGACAGAACAGTTCAAAACTCAAACATGTACCAAGACTTAATTCAATACATGAACAGTGAACTGTTACAGAAACTCTGGAAACTGTCAGTCTGTTACGGGGCAAAAATGGGAATAATTTTGTCAAAAATACGTGAAACGGTTCACAGCCCTAACTTGATATCTAACATGTCATGGTGAAATGAAGCTTAGAAGTCTGGAGAACTTTCTTGTGATGTAATGATTAACTGACAGCAATGTGAATGTATTTATAGTCCTTCCAGGGTAATTAATGGGACTAATAAATAAGAAAAAAAAACAAAAAACAACAAGCTCATTGTTTGGGCTGCAAGCCATTTGTATTCTCAATCAACACAAAGGTATCGAGGTCAGTCAGCACACCTAGCTATCAACAACTTGTGTGCTCATGCATCACTCCAATAACTGACAGACAGTAAAACAAATGTGTTGATAACTTGTTAAAATTTACCAGAAGGACAAGCTCTCACAATGCTAGAAGTATCCCTCTCATATCATCTTCAAACAACATGTCGCCACGATATGGCTGAGATATTGCCGATGTGGCATTAAGCCATAATCATTCATTCAAACAACAAGTGGTTTCTGACAGACCGTGATACGTAATGCTGTTCACTGCTGTGTAAGTTCTTTAGTACACAGTAAATCTCCGATGAAATTAATACTAAATAAATGACTTAGACATGTAGCTAATAAGAAAACTGGAAGATTAATTGAAAGTCACAAAAGTGGCATTAAAAAAATTACTTAAAATCAAAACAAAGAATGACAACACTATAAGTATGTGTATGTACAATTTAATTTCCTATATACAGAAGTTTGAGTACAGTTGTATTTATATATACATACTGAGAGTGTAATTGACTGTAAATATAAGATATACAATATACTGGTTACCACAGGCAAACATCATAAAATAATATGTACCCAACACTTATGTCTGAAAACCTTTCTTTTCTTTCACCTTCAAAAACAAACAATTTGCATTCAGGTTATAAAAAGTTACCAGTACTGGCATTCTTCAGCCATTACCCTCTTTACATAAAGATTTCATTCATTTACGAAGTTCACAAAGTTTAAACGATTTCATACAGAATAATACAATTAAACTTTTTTGTCACATCCTGAAGCTATCGGATTGGTAGATGTCATTTAGAAAGTGAATTTAAGAAACAGTATTATCGTATTGCTGGTGATTTGGTGCCTGGCTCTGAGGTTGCTGGTTCGAAACCCAGAGAGGTCTCAGCCAATTTTCAGAACTTGAACCTGTGCTATATCCAAAAAGTCTATATCCAGAAAGTGTAATCTCTAATAATGAAAATACTAATATACTGAAGCTAACAAATCCTGACAAAGTTGCAGCATTTCCTTGATCAAACACCAAACTGGATAAAAATACTTTCTTGCACACAAAAAGTTTTTAAAAATAACACTGAATGACTTCCTTTTTGGAAGTGAAACTAATGTATCAGATCTGTATTTAGAAATCAAGCATCACATGAATAACTAAAAAATTCAAATGACACCTGTTTAAGTATTTGAGTTGTAAGACATGTCATAAGGCAGTTGAAAGCTAATATCTTTTATGTCGTCACAGTCGTCATAAAATATCCAAAATAAAAGACAAAGTACCGAGTACTATGGTAAAACAACAAAAGTGACTGTTGCACGCTTGAAATCTCTTTAAAAACAACTTAAAGACTCCAAGTTTAACAGAGTAACAACAAAAGAGCATGCTTGTCATTCACAATAACATACACACAACTACACAATGAATAAAGACGAAAAAAGAGAAATACAAGTACTTATACTGTGATAGAATACCCACAGTTGAACAGGTAATCTCTTCACAGGCCTGCAATTCAATACTGTGATAGAATACCCACAGTTGAACAGGTAATCTCTTTACTGGCCTGCCCTTTAAAATTAATATGCAAAGTGCCTGAAAATTAGCATGAATATCAAATATATAAGTATATGCATAACCAAGTAAGTATAAAAGAATGCTGTGAATTGTTGGTGTAAATGTAACAATTTTTTTCCAGCTAACTCAAAATCAAGCTGCAATGGAAATGCTTCTTTCTTCTTCATCTCTTGCTTGATATGACATCCAGCTTTCAGCCTCCCCAAAAAAGTGTAGGCTACATGGCTACACAGTTAATGAAACTAGACTAATACAAAAGTTTTTACTTGCTCCTCCTGTGTGCATTTTGGGCAGCCTTTCTACATGGAACATACCTCATATTTTACAGTGTGGGAGGTGAAACTGTGAAATACCATTATGGAAACACATTTTCATCCGGATGAGAGTTTGGTATTTAATGTTCATGTAGATATATGTGTGTGAATATTTTTCACATTTGAATGTAATCTCAATGATGTAGTGTGGTAAATGAAAAAAAAGAAAAGAAACCATGAAGATAAAAGACTAAAATGCACGCAATAAAACCAACAGGAAATATGATACAAATTTCTGCAGATAACATCTTTTTAACTGATGAAAGAAAAAAACAAGCACTAGATCTGAGACTTACCAAAGGCACTTATTGTGGGCGACATGTTTTCTGTCAGGGATAGACATTGTAGGTGTAGCACACAGCATAATGTAAATGACAGTGAATAAAAATACTTATCAAGATTGTCATATCAATATCAAATTTTATTATCTCCATTCACTATGTATAGAGGTGTACACACAAGCAATTTAACAGAAATAAAACACAATAAGTATACATGAAAAAAATATAGTGTTAAAATGTAGGGAGCTCTGGTATAGTAAAATACATGATATATTTAAAAAGGTATTTGAGATTGGCATCTACTATTAATTCACATCTGGCATGTCTTAAGGGAGAAAAAGGGAGGTTAAATCCTGATAAGATTACTCGTTTAGACTTACTGGTGAGGTGTCATGAATGGAAAACGTCCTGAAATTTTTTTTACGAACCATGAAAATTGTGACAATATTATTGTACTTTACGAAATGTTTATTTGTGATGAGATTGAGAACTCACTACTGGTTTTACACCCTCATAAATCTCACTCCTATAACTTAATGATGTGTTCAAAGGATATGCTCAGTGTCAGTATTTTATACTGTCTGTAAATGTGCTAACGAAGAAAAATACTGAAAGAATTTGCTCCTATAAGCAGTTTGAATTTCACAGTTAGATCATAAAAGGTTTCTTTGTAGCATACACGAAATATATATCTCATAACCTGTTAAAATTTAGTGAGTATTGGTTGAGCCATTTGAATTCAAATCTATGCTGTCTGCACTTGTCCTCAACAAAACCAAGCTAAACCAACACACCAAGGTGCCAAAGCACACATATGCTGGTAAACATGATCAGAATTACACATATTCTGAAAGTTTTATTTTAAAAGACTAAAAGCTTGGTCTGACATAGGAAATGGTTTAGTTGACTGACCCCCAGACAACATCTGTGTACTGCTGTCGGAGAGCTTTCTCCAGCTCATCAGCATGGTCCTGGTCCCGCGTTTCCACCACACACTTCACCTGTAAACAGAACACAGACAGAATACACTTCACCTGTAACCAGAACACAGACAGAATACACTTCACCTGTAACCAGAACACAGACAGAATACATTTCAGCTGCAGATGTATTCATATATATTGTTGCAGAACACACTTCACACGAAACCAGGACACAGACATACTACACTTCACCTGTAATAACACAGGCATAATACACTTCACATGAAACCAGAACACAGACAGAATACACTTCACCCGTAACCACAACACAGACAGAATACATTTCACATCAAACCGGAATGCAGACAGAATACGCTTCACCTGTAACCATAAGAGAGACAGAAAACATTTCACCTTTAACCAGAACACAGACAGAATACACTTCACATGAAACCAGAACACAGACAGAATACATTTTACCAGTAACCACAACACAGACAGAATACACTTCACCTGTAACCAGAACAGACAGAATACATTTCACCTGTAACGAGAACACAGACAGAATACTTTTCACATGAAACCAGAGCAGAGATAGAATACACTTCACCTGTAACCAGAACAGACAGAATACATTTCACATGAAACCAGAACACAGACAGAATACACTTTACCTGTAACCACAACACAGACAGAATACACTTCACCTGTAACCAGAACAGACAGAATACATTTCACCTGTAACCATAACACAGACAAAACACACTTCACCTGTAACCATAACACAGACAGAATACACTTCACATGTAACCATAACACAGACAAAATACACTTCACCTGTAACCAGACAACAGACAGAATACACTTCACCTGTAACAAAAACACAGACAGAATACACTTCACTTGTAACAAGAACACAGGATGCACTTCACCTGTAACCATAACAGACAGAATACATTTCACCTGTAACCATAACACAGACAAAACACACTTCACCTGTAACCATAACACAGACAGAATACACTTCACATGTAACCATAACACAGACAAAATACACTTCACCTGTAACCAGACAACAGACAGAATACACTTCACCTGTAACAAAAACACAGACAGAATACACTTCACTTGTAACAAGAACACAGGACACACTTCACCTGTAACCATAACAGAGTACACTTCACCTGTAATTATAACTCACATACAATACACTTCATCTGTAATCAAAACACACACAATACACTTAACCTAAAACGAGAACACAGACAGAATACACTTCCTATAAAACCAGAATACAATGCACTTCACCAGTATCATAACCCAGACAGAATACACTTCCTTTAACCATAACAGACAGGATACAGGTCACCTGCAACCACAACAGACAGAACATATTTCACCTGTAACCATAACCCAGGCAGCATACACTTCACCTGTGTCAATAACACACTTTTAAAGATAAAATTTATTTATTTATTTATTTATTTATTTGATTGGTGTTTTACGCCGTACTCAAGAATATTTCACTTATACGACGGTGGCCAGCATTATGGTGGGAGGAAACCGGGCAGAGCCCGGGGGAAACCCACGACCATCCACAGGTTACTGGCAGACCTTTCCATGTACGGCCCAAGAGGAAGCCAGCATGAGCTGGTCTTGAACTCACAACGACCGCATTGGTGGGAGGCTCAGCCTTGGAGGCCGTCTTAACAATAAAACGCAGAATACACATCGCATGTAACAATAACACAAAAACACACACAATGCTTTACACATGTAACATGAACCTTTCAAATACAGAGAGATAATTATCTAGCTCAAAAACAGAATTCAACACAAAGGGGTTTGAGAAATATCTAATGTTATGCACATAAGCAATAAAATAACACTGTTTACCTGAACTGAAAATATATCGGCTTTCAACCATGCTCTTTCATGAAAGATATCCTTAATACTGAAATGAAAATAAAACTCAGGTCTCACCAACATTTCCAAATTATATATGCTTAAGATTAAATGTGTTGTCTTTGCAGTTTAATTCAACATTGTTTGTTTGTCCTGCAAGAGTATCTCCCAACCACAGGAGTGAAAACATGTTTATAATGCCGTATCTCCCTGGAATGTTATGCCCAAACCATCTCAGATGAAACAAAATGACTTCAGATTGTGTAGTGCTAAACTTAGCCATTCATCTTTAGTTTAAATGAAGTGCACGCACAACTTAATGCTTGTTCTTCAAGTATTAAGGCATCACCAGACCTGGTTACAAAATTTCGGCTGATTCAATAAACTTCGGTTGAACATCTCTCCCTCATAAATGTAAATAATTTCAGAGGGTAGTTGAAAGATGAACCAGATCCATGTAAAAGAATTTCATTTATTTATATGATTGGGCTGCAAAGGTGTTCTCTACACTATTTTACTTACATTTTATGGCCTTTAGGAAACCCAGAAGAACCCATAACCAAGTCAAACCCGATAAAGTACAGCAGCGGCAAAACCAGCAGGAACTGGTAATTTCATTTCATTACAAACTAGAAAGTGAAAGTAACAGAGCTGTGAGTATGGTTACCTGACACCGAGCCGTGCCATGAGGCGGGTGATCTCGGCTATTCCTCCTGGTCTGTCACTCACAGTCACCACAAACCTGATGAGTCTGCCATCAGCAGCCAGGCCCCGCTCGATCACACGACCCAGGGCTGTCGTGTCTATGTTACCCCCACACAAGGCAATCACAACCCTTAACAAACCACACATTTGTTTGTATATGTTTGATTGATGAGATACGAATGCACCATTGGCAAGAATAGTTTATTTTCATACAAAATCAGTAAGATTTATGGCTAAGCAAAGAAGTCTATGTGTTCTTGTAACCAAAATAAATACAATACCTGTGTGTGAAGGTATTTCACTTACATTTCATTGTAGTAAAGACATCAAAGTATGTTGTACTTCACAAAGAATGAAACTTGTCCATGTACACTTACGATGTCTACAAACACAAACATCTATACATGTGTCTAAATATATGCCTACTCAATAACTCCTGAAGCATTCTTCTATTGTAAGTGCTCGTTCCTATACATGTATTGTGTACAGTATGTTATGCAACTACATCTACATGCATGTTAGCTCCAGGGGAGATGCCGACCAAGCACGAGCAGTAGCTACATAGAATTTATACACAGAACTGCACCAAATAATCTAGGCCTAATAGCTCAGTACAATTTATTCTGGGTCAAAACAAATACTTTTTCACTTTTATTTACTTATTTAGTTTGGAAACAGTAAATGACTTGCATGTCAAAGTTCCCATCACCTGGGATCAAATGAAGTACAACATCAGACACTACCTACTTTTTGCCCTGAAGCTCTGGCACTAGCCCCTGTAACACAGCAGCCAGGCCTGTGGCCCCTGCCCCCTCCACCACAGCTTTCTCCAGTTCAATCAGACGCAGGATTGCCAGTGCTATAAACTCCTCCCTGGCAACAAAAACTCAGTTCATTTATACCAGGACTTCATTTCAGGAGATAATATTTCTAATTTAAACCATTATTATAAATATGTGTATTTGGGGTTAACACAACTCTCCCTCCAAAGAAAAAAAGGCCCAACTCTGAAGTTTTCATTGGGCTGAGAATGTAATTTCTTTTTTTCTTTTTGTAAGTTTGTGTCCAATGTTGATAGCATTAAACATCTTTCTGTTATCCAGTATAAAAGAAAACAACAAAGAAAAACCAAAAAAACAAAAAAGAAAAAACACTTACTTATTGACCAATCCTATTTCTTCCAAAAAGTTTGAGTTATCCCCAACAAAAATGTTTCATCCACAGTCTGTAATGGATTACCTTTAACATTATGCTGCATTGAAACTGAAATCTGAACACTGGAGCATGCAATATACAGGGTACTCTGGGAGGTAACATATGTATAACCAACTGACCTGACCACTACCATTTTGTCAATGAGAGGTTTGGCTGTGGCAAAGGCATTCACTCCGACTGTAGGAACAGCTAGACCTGTCAAGGACATCCCTGATATCAGCACATTTATTTATTTATTTGACACACATGATGGCAGCCAGCATTATGGTGGGAGGAAACCGAACAGAACCCAGGGGGAAAACCATTGCCATTCGCAGGTTGCTATCAGACCTTCCCACTTACGGCTGGAGAGGAAGCCAGCATGAGCTGGACTTGAGCTCACAGCCACCGCATTGGTGAGAGGCACCTGGGTCAAGATGCCATGCTTATGCACTAATCACCTCACAGAGACCTCCTCAGCATATTTAGTGCATATCACATTGATGAATTCTCAAACTGCTTCACCTACTAATTACATTAATTATTATACCAGGACTACTTTTACAACAGTTTCTCCACTTTAGTAAATCTGATTCCTGTCATACTGAGGAAGTATATGTACAAAAACACAGATTATTTATTAATTATTATCAATTAATTGATGACTAATTACAGTTTCTTGAGTCAACTTTTATGCCTACCATCAGCAAGTGTGGCTGCGGGCTGTACATATGTGGGATGGCCTGCCTTCAACGCTTCAGAGAAACTGACACATCTCTCTGACTCTGCTCCCTGCAGTGCAAAATCAATTTAATCCTGTTATAGTCATGAAAATTTACACCAGAAGTAATATATTGATCAGTATAAATTTATTAATGATAGATACACGATCGTTATTACAGTAACTGGTGTTTAAGGCTATTTTAATTTAATATTCACAAAAAAAACAACTTTACTTTATACTGATAACCTCAGTTAGTCACTCACTTGTGATTTACGTTTTTCATTCCGTTGTTTCTATTAGAGAACTAGACTAAATTTTTAACTCAGGTATTTTAAAGCTCTAAACAAAAAATAAATTCATCTTTGAGTAATAATATGATAATCACTAGTAAAGAGAGACCTAAATTAAATTTACACATCAAAAGCAACGCAACATTACATGTGACGTACAATGATCTGGACGTTTGGATAAAGGCTCTTAATGGCGAGGGCTGTTCCAGCGATTAGTCCTCCTCCCCCAACAGGTATGATGCAGGCGTCCACGTCAGGTACCTGCTCCACAATCTCCAGCCCCATCGTGCCCTGGCCAGCCAGAATGTGAGGGTGGTCATACCTGGCCAGTTGCAGTGGTTAAACATAACATTCAGCAATTAACCACCTACAATACACCTTCGTTAAATCCTGCAGTACTGCTGATTACTCTTTGCTTTTCTCTTGATTGGTACATGTCATTTAGAAAGTCAAATTAAGGAAGTCTTATCGTTACTAGAGATTATACACTTTCTGGATATAGTACAAGTTCTAATGCAGAAAACTGGTTCAGACACGGTGCTTTATCTAGAAAGTGTAATCTTTAATAATGATAACACAGATTCATATAACAAATCTTTGTAAAAAACTGTAAATTTTATTCTTGCAGTTACTTTCAAATCTTTTCAATGTTTGAATCTATGTGGTCATGTTGCATGTGTTTACAGTGATTTTATTTTATGGCCTCTTCAAATCGGCTATTATCTGAGAAGAAACACAAGTGGATGACTGAACGCTTCATTGTTCCCAAAAGAAATGTAGCTTTTCTCTCTATCTTACCTATGTTGCAGTGCTTTCAATTTCACATCTGTTTAAAAACTATCATCAACGCTCACAAACAAAAGAGAGAATTTTAAACTATGGTAAAGGATATGAACTGGTTCATTTGTTCAAAACATTCGCATGTGCAATCTACTACGAAATTTCATAAAAACAGCTGGTACATCCAGGCTTTGGGTTGACTAACATCTCTGGTTGTGGAACTTCTAGTTCTTTGATCCACTATATGTAAGTTTCCTATCTTGCTTGATCCTCAGAGTTACTGACCTTAGAAAGCTAGGTATTTCAAGGTCTGTTTAGAAGCTGATTTCTACCAAGAAAATGTACACTTTACCATCAGAGGTAGGCCTACTATTAAGTGATCTTTCTTTGCCCCTCCAAATAAACTTTTTGGACAAGTATATGTCCCAAACGCAATAGCTTTTACATGCATATGCTAAAATGATCATCACTCAGAGAGAGATTACAATTTATATACCACGCAGCTAACTTACCCATTGATGTAGGTGAGATCTTGGTCACTGGCTAATGCCATAGCATACTGTTTAGACTGTAGAAAATACCACAGGACGAATGGCATTATCTTCATGTTAAAACCTTTGAAATGTATAGTAAATGGTCATTCAATGTTCACATGGAGCAGATATACTAAAAAAAAAAAATGTGTAAGTTTGTACAACAAGAGGACAATGTCCAAACCTTGTGGTATACATGTATGTAGCTTATTTATTCAATTTTACATCTTAATTTGAATTAGAACAAAAACACCTGGAACACTCATATGGGGTTCAGATTACTTTCACTCTGCAGTGGTAACAGGTGGAGTGATCAAAGCAGATAAGAGCTTGTTGGAATGAAGACAAATATATAGTACTTGCATTTCAATGAATTTATACGCTGTCTCAAGTGGCCCATTGAATGACAGTGACTGACTAATTTGCAATGGCAAACTTTCACACGTGCATAACTTGCAGATTCTTATTCAAATCAAACCAGGCCTTAAGCTTGTAAGCTTTGTCAACAGATGGGTTCATGGCAACAGTTTGCTACTAAAGCTATTTTGCATTACAGAGTGGAATATAAGCAATGGAGGGAAGTGGTTATTAGAAACATGGATCCAAACATCGTTGGGACTCAAATCCCCCCTGCAACCTGGTAAAACTTCATACTGTAAGCAGGGTTGCTAGGGAAGCTTACATAGTACATTGGGGAGGTGTGTATGTTATATTCTCCTTTCCTAGAAAGTCATGAAAATGCACGCAGCCCCCTTCCACCTGTTGTATGGTCATCAAGGCCAGATCAGGCATACATGTGACTGGATGCATGGTTCATATACTTAGTTGTGTGGCTCAGTCATGAATATATTCATATAAGAAATGGGCCTGCTCATCTTGTCAAGGGTACAAGTATCTGAAAGAAGGGGATGAACAGACCTTGACATTGGGAAAATTTATACTTCACATGAAGAATAGGTTCCAAATGCAAACTACAGGAATGCCATGTATGCTAACACTTACCTCCCCTATGTCAGCCCCCTGGATCATAACGGTGGCACCAAACTGTTTACACGACTGAACCTTCATGAGAGGTGCCACAATGGGCATGATCACAGTCACCGGGATGCCCAGCTTCATGCCATGGTAGGACAGAGCTAAAGCATGGTTACCTGCACTGGCTGCAATCACACCTTTTGTCTGCTCATCCTTGATAGTATAGCAAGCAAAAATCATCATATTATATGTACATGTCGTGGTAGGGTATACAGCATTGCAAGTCAAATGTGAACACTGAGAAAATTTACAAACAATCTAAAGGGGGGGGGGGGCCTCCATGGCTCAGTCAGTTAGCGTGTTATCGCAGCACAATGACCCGAAGCCTCCTACCAATACCGTCGCTGGGAGTTCAAGTCCAGCTCATGCTGGGTTCCTCTCCAGCCATACATGGGAAGGTCTGCCAGCGACCTGCGGATGGTCGTGGGTTTCCCTCGCAGCTCTGCTCGGTTTCCTCCCACCATAATGCTGGCTGCCGTCATGTAAGTGAAATATTCTTGAGTAAGGCATAGAACACCAATCAAATAAATAAATAAATCAACAATCCAAAGGCACCATTGAATTCATGTATGATGTTTCCTTGAACCTGTCTAGCTCTGCAACTTTAGGGATATATAATGCTAGCGAGGCAAATATGAATTTTAATCAGAAGAAAGTGGATCAAAGGTTGGTACAACATTGTCCAATAGCATTCTTACTGGAGTGGAGATTAACAAGTTCACCAGATTTTATCAGAGTACATGGATCAGTTTTCAGAACAGAAGGACTACCAGACAGCTGGACTACAACATTAATACATTTCAATCAAAGTTGACCAAGGGGTAAAAAGCTACAGCAATGGTATTAACGAAATACAAGTAAAGTAAGTAAAACTTACTTTGTTTAATGACATTAATGTATATCTAGCTCCTCTTTCCTTGAAGCTGGAAATAAATAAGAACAAAAATTCATTTCATATTTGGAAATGTATTACACTTGTCAGTCTGAGAACTTTTAAGCAGGAGCAAAATGAAAATGATGAATGCATCCTACAAACATGATAGGTAGCCTACACCTATAGGTAGCGTCAGATTTTCATTCATGGCAATTATAAAGGATATCATTTATATATAGACAACTGGAAAAAAAAATACTTATAACAGTTATTATAATACCTGCCAGTATACTGGAGAAACTCCTTCTTGAAATAAACATCCATTCCCAAAAAACTGGACATCTGAGAATGCTATTGAAACACAAAAGAAATAAATACTTCATGTGATTATTCATTAAAACAGGATTTTCCAATGAGCTGACTGCATGAAGAATCAAGGGCTGAATTTGCTCAACCTTTCACACCGCAGTGCACACATCCAGGGTCTAGAAACTCCTGCAAATATACATGTATCTTGATTTTAAACCATAATACTCTTGTATATGCATAGCTACACTACCAAACCCATGTTTCTTGAGCATTTAATTATCATTTTTAGACTGGAATATTAAATACGTATAGCTATATATATGTTTGTCTTATATTTGCAATGTTTGTTTTCTATTGTGAAGTGTATGAATTTGCATTTGACACAGTTTTATATGTGTACTCTGAAATACAATAACCAGGAGAATCATTATCACTTGGCACACTGCCAGTGACTTACAGTACACGGAGTATACTGGATGCCTCCTTTAATCTTGAAAGCTGCTGCGCTGACCTCCTGGAATTTGACAATGACTGGATTATCAGGGTCACACTGGGGGTCCACGTGTACAACTGGTTGGGCTGTGTGGTCATTGTGTGTCAGTTGTAATGATGACATGTCTGGCACCTCCAGATCCGAGGAGTCACATATCTCATTGGCATCACCCATTGTGAAAACTCTTCAATCACAATAAAACCTACAATTACAGCATCAAGGAAATGAAAATGTTAATTCGAACATTGTACATTAATATTTTACTTCAAGCATGGTGTCCAACAGTAAACTACGCTAAAGACAAAAACTTATGACCCTTTCGGTGGATATATGATATAAATGTATGTATAGCCATATTCATGTGGTTTCTGCTTCCAATCTGATAATATTTACTGTCTACAACATGTACATGTAGTTATTTTGATTTGTTTGTAATCCAGTAATCCACATGCTTCAGTATTAATGGATGGGCCAATACCACTATCGTGCAATTATTTTTCAGTCCAGAATGAAAATATGCAGCCTCATTCTTTCATGCGGCACTGCGCTCAACTGGTTATTTACCTCAATTTGTGTGATTCTGTTATGGATCATGTACTGACTATTAACACAACACATCAAAACAGCTTTCAAATTGAATCACAACCGAGTGTGACTGATTACAGTCCAAATGAAAAAGAATACATGCTATGGCCAGTTAAGTAAATGAGATGGGTACATAACTAGGTAAATAAATTATACCTGTACAATATGTGGCATACTGGTATATGATTTTCTGTAGATCATGTTATCTACATCAGGCTGTTACCAATTAAATCGTCAGTAAAGAAGTTTTAACTAACCAGTATGACCCCTTTAAAGTTTGGATAAGTGTTTGTAATCAATGTTCCTAATTAACACATCCCTATCCATCCATTAATAAATTCCTATCTTACTTTCTTAAACATTTTTTTAAAATGTCTATCAAAAAAAAATCCACATCAGTAACATATAGGACACTGACACCACTGTCCTCAAAATCCTCAATTCTGTGACACAGACTCTGAAAATGTCCACTTGTTTAAGCTCCCACCAACTAGTCAAACCAGTATATAACAACTTTTTTTTACAGGTTATCACTACGGGATAAAAGGTGGCTGTAATGTAGGGCTGTTCCACTGACATTCTACAAGATCCAGTTCAGATTAAGACTGATCTGTTTCAAAGCACAATTCAATTAGTTGTATTTTAATTTGGGCTCTGTTGTTGTTAATCACGCCAAAGTGAATCATGAGGGTTTCCAAAAATATCAATAATGCAGCTACAAAAATAAACACCCTTTCTCGTCACAAACTGCACCAACTGATTCTGACTGCCTTATTTTAAAAATGTTAGCCAGCTGCTCTCATTTAATTTCACAAAGGCTTTGGGGGTAGATCTACATATGCATACATGTACGTTCTATGTTACAGACATGATACAATTTGAGCTACATGTCAGTTTGATTGGTCAAAAGGCTGATCCAAGGGAGGATAGAAAAACACCATACTGAGCTGACACTTTCCAGAAGGTCAGCAAACCACAGGCAATCAGAATCGACCTCCTCCACCTGATATCCACACACTGAGATCGAATTAGGTTACCTGTGCAACAAATGCATGTACCACACTGTTCTCAGACTCAGTTAGCAACAGGGGGCTATTTTGGACTGGACGTATCATATGCTGATATTTGCTGGATTTTAACTCTTAAAATTCATGGAAGAGATGGAATACATTTGTAATTTCAGACAAACCTTGTCGTCCTCTTTGGGCTGTGGCACGAAACACAGGTTCACGCAAATTTCGGCGGAAAGTCAACTTCTTTAGAGTGATACTCCTACCGTCGAGCAGACGACATACCACAAAGTCGTTTTGTTTAGGATTTTCTCGTGGAGAAGGACACAAGCTGTCTTTTCGAACAAACTCCCGGCGCTATCGTTGATTTTCGCCGCACCTAAAGTGTCACAACAAAGTTATTTCGTTGTGAACTTAAAAGTTGTACAGTTGTTTTGTCTTCTCGGCTGTCCACATGTTGCTGACACGGCCTTGACCTCTCTGAGTGTGTCCATTTTGGACCAATCATCGTCCGTCTGCGGGACGCTCCCCCTTGTTGACGTGCACATCTAGGTTATCACAGGTCTATAGATGTCAGAGACGTGACAATATAGCCAACTGGAGCAGATATATCCAGCTGCAGGCGAAAATCGGCTGCAGGGAAAAGTCTGCCACAAGTTAACTTGCGAACGTACAGCCAGTAATAGCGGATATTTCTGTAATTCTAGTTTAACTTGATTCACCAGCGTATTTCAATTTTGTACTGTATGTAAGGTACCAGTATTTTTTTTTCTACAAGTATACATGTAGACCCTACATGTGTAAGACTGTCTTTAAGAGCCCAAAACAAGTAGTTTGTTTACAACCCAGATACAGCTGTATGTGTCTCCGGTTACATAATGAGAAGACAACGTTGAAGCTGTATTAACTTAAGTCTCGTTACCAGTGTTACAATGACACAAGACCAGCCGCCCAATTTTCGCATTAAAAATCCGCATTAAAAGAGCAACGGGATGATCAGTGAAGCTCTGGGTTAATTCGGCTACATTTGCTGCAAGAAACATATTGTATGTCAGTAGGTGTGGCACTTGTGGCTATTACAACAACATATTTACAGTCTCTATTTTATGGCATCAGCATGTACCCAAGCAGGTCCATCTTTTGATTTATTTATTTATTTGATTGGTGTTCTACGCCGTGTTCAAGAATATTTCACTTATGCGATGGCGGCCAGCATTATGGTGGGAGGAAACCGGGCAGAGCCCGGGGGAAACCCACGACCATCCGCAGGTTGCTGGCAGACCTCCCCACGTACGGCCTGAGAGGAAGCCAGCATGAGCTGGTCTTGAACTCACAGCGAACGCATTGGTAGGAGGCTTCGGGTCATTGTGCTGCGATAGCGCGCTAACCGACTGAGCCACGGAAGCCCCCTTCTCCACCCCCACCCCCCTTTTGAGATTTCTCTCCAGTTTTATCCAGTAACAGCTGTAAACCCTCCATACGGAGCTACATTAAAAACACAAAACACGTTCTTCTATGTTTACGAAGCTGCCATTAAAGGCTCAGAAGCCAATGCTATTCTGCTGACACATGGGCAGAGATTTACCAACACATGTAGTAATACACGGTAGTCATCAACTTTCTCACACGTCTGATAACATTATATACCTCGTTGACAGCTGGACTTGACATTTTAGCTCTGCAAGGTCATGGGGGTATTGTAGCAGAGCTATTATCAACAAACATCTAAAGTGGCCTGTACTGAGTTTAAACTAGCGAGCATCCCTTCATAGATGTAGTTATATACAGGAATGCTAGATCGAGGCTGAATGCAAGATCAAAACCTCGAAGATCAAAGATCCAGTTCTGGTACTGAACTGGCTCCCCTTTCAAATGTTAAAGCCATATGCCCCTGGACTAATTTTCTTAGGGCTGCTGGGATCCATGGCAATAATAACATCAAGTTCTAAAAGTTTTATTAATCATATGCAATGGGGGCATTAAAAACACATATTTATCTACATGCACTACAGCTCCATGTGTTCAGTTTGCCTTCTGTAACCCGAGCCTGATGGGTGAAAAGTTCTACTTTCCCAATTATGTTTGTGTGCATGTCTTCCTTATTGTGTTTAGCAGTTTATCTCTCTCATTACTAGGTATTACCGGCTTGACCCGGTTCTCTTAACACTCCTTTTCTAACCTTTCTTTCTCATAGTGCTCTGTACAGAATGGTTCACGCAGGGTTATGAATGTTGGCCTACTACTTCACAAAGTCAACCAGCCTTGAATGAAGTTAAGTCAGAGACCCTGTAATGACTGGAAACAACTGGGTATAGCTTAATCCATGTGTTTTTCTTAGCTTACTTCAGGCGAGACCTCCAGGTTACATACCACAGCCAAAAGGTTATCCCATAGCCGGAGAATGGTCCTGAAATATTTGTACAAGTAGAACACTTCAATTGCTTAACTCACTACACATAAACATGGTCTACTTCTTTATCTTCAGTGCAATAAGTATTTTTTATTTTCAAAGGAAAGAAATGTGACTGCCTGCAATGTAACTATACTAACTAAAGCAGCATGTAGGCCCCTATTCCAAGTCAAATTTTATTTGTGGAATTATTTATTCCTCACTATTTATTATTTCTGCATCATTAATGCAGATACTATACTGTCAAACCAGCGTTTGTGTGAATCATTTAAGAACTGGGTTTCCCTACTACCAATGGGTCTATTAAGGCACAGGGGCAAAATGGAAGACAAATTTAAGGGACACTGCTATCATAAAGATGGATCAAAGAATAATGCAATAAGTGAAATGAAATCCCACAATTTAGCCAGTCTTATTTACCACCCTAATATCTCAGCCTTTCAAAATTTAAAAGTAGGCCTACAAAATATGGAAGCCGGATGAGGACATCTCGTGGGGCCATGAGGGGACAAGGACGGTACCATTCGCCCGCGAATAGAGACCCGCGACACGAGGAAACTGCAAATCGCGCGCAATTGGTGGCGTCCCTCGTGTCGCGGGTCTCAACCCTTGGGGGTGCGGGACGAGGGGACGAGGACAATACCGTCCTCGAGTCGCGACCCGCGACGTATCAAAGCCTAGTTCATGTAGGCCAATGTGTCGATTTCAAGAAAGTGCCGATTTCAAGAAAATGACTGGGCGCAGTTATGGTCTTTTTATCAGGAGCAGGCATTCGTAGACTTGCCCGAAGAGTTCATTGCAGACAAGTAATGTCTGTAATGTGTCAAAGGTGGGCGCTGTCTTATTCTGTTTAGAACATAACCAAGTCTTTCAACGAATCAAAGTGTTTCAATTCTCACATGAAGTCATTGACTTTATCGCTTAAAATTTCAGGATACACTGGGTGTAGACGGCTGATTGACAACTCTCATCCATACCACAGCGTGCCAAGAAGCTGGAGAACAGCTCACACCCAGCAGGACGAACTTGGCAAACCATTATTGTATGCTCTTACTAGCAAATACAGGCTACAAACTCTTTCACTTTTTAAGAATTTTTATGTTCCTTAAACGTTCAAATTAAGACCAATATACTAGAGAAAAAACATTTATTTTGAGTAGCTATCCAAGTCCAAATTTTCAGCAAAATATGTGCCGGATTTATGTGTTTATTGCCTTTTACACTTATTCCCGTCAAAGACAGTTCATAACCGTGGAGTTTTCACATGTCAGTACATAATTTTTGGCCGTTTTTAAAAAGGACAACTTTGTTCACACAACTCGGAATGCAAACAGATAAAGTCTCTGAATCCTGAGTAGTATTTTGTACCACACTAGTACCAGAAGAGAGGCCGAAAATCGGAATGGTTTAACAGAAGATCGCAGTCGCCGTATGTGTCATCAATATTTCCACAAACGTCGAACATGGTGGAAATGCTGCCTAGACTGAAAGTAATCGTGGTCTGTACCCTTTGTTTAGTGAATGGAAATATGCCCTTTGACGGCGAATGAAAAATCAGGTTATGTTATAAGCGATTTAGTTCATATTAAGTAACAGGTTACTGCTTAAGAAGGGGTTCGGTCGATCCGCTCCTTCTTAACCACTAAACGCAGGCGGTAAAGCATGGGTGCTGAAAATGCCCATAGCTAGCACTGCCCGTTGCGAACAGAAAAGAATGTTTTGTCTGTGACGACTGTCAATCATCAGATAACCGCAAACTGGGTCATCGGCATTCCAGTTATCCGAACAAGTTATCGGACGCTACATATAGACTGTCGTTTGGTTACCAGCATTTAATATTTTTCATTCACTTTTTGCTTTTCTTTTAATACGGTGCAATCCGATGCAACGTCTGTCGTCCCCTTTTCTACGGATCTAATCAAGCTAATAATTTTCTACATCACGTTTCTTTAAAATATAACTGTAAACAGAATTGCACGATGGACCAATTTCACAGAATGTGAATATAAGACAAATGTGTATCATTTATCATCAACGAAAATAATTCTTCGTAGCAGATCGAGCCCATACCGCCAAAGAGCTACTTGTGGATGAAACATGTACTATACATATGAGATCGATTCGCATTTCCATCGGATCTTTAGTGTTTAAAATGTTTAATTATACATATATGATATCAATACAGAATTGCTTATTTAAAACAACAACAAAGTTTAGTGGAAATGACAGGCTCGAACCCAGGATCTCCTAGCCCGTACCATCATTTGCTAACCTCTACACTAAACTCTACATATGATTACTAGGACATGCATTCGGTGCACCTCGATATGAAAGATAGGTCGTGCAAATCAAAAGACAAAGTCATTGTTTTAAACATGAAGGAAGTGGCGCCCTATATATTTAGTACATGTGTAAAGATCAAACTCACTGAAATACAAGTCCTCGGCAAGTTTTGTGCTGGGACTTAAACTGGAGCTTGAATGGGCCTAAAACTGCAAGAAATTGACCAAATTGGACAGCGTAGCATTTTCAGCTAACAGTTTCACCGATTCAAAAATGAGAACTATTTTGCAAAATCCTATACACTCATGTATTATATATGTCAAAATTAAAGGAAAAAGTAATGTAGGGGAAAAAAATCATAATCAATTTATCGTACCCGCAAGGGGCAGATTTCTCGCCTTATCATACCTCCTTCTTTCACTTAACTCTGAACATACACTGTTTTTCACTTTAAGTTCGTCAAAAAGGTTGGACAGTGTTATGTTTATTTCGGTTAAAAAAAAGTATTTTTCTAACAACTACTGCGACAGTGGAAATCGACATTTAACCATGCTCCATCGGCTAACATGAAACGCAGTCATTATGTGTGAGCTGTGACGTAATTGTTCCAAGTGAGAAACACTCTTGTCACCTGAGACTGTAGTAAGTAGCACAGGTTGTGGTTGAAACTTAAGTATAACTTTATAACATGAAATGATCAAGAAACTTACTACGGCCACAACACAATAGTCTGGAAATAACTGCGGTGTTCTTCACACATGCACTTGATAAAATAAAAGCATATCACATTAAAACGGTGTCCTGTCCCTATGTTTTACATGTTACATTGACAGTCAACTCGGAAGATTTACGTCACAGTTTATGAACAGCTGATATCTCCTTGCTCTCTGATTGCTCAGTCTCTCATAAGCTTTAAAGCATGGGCGACTCCAGATCTCCAGTCGGCAGCAAAATAGTCCACATTTCAAACGAAGACAATTCGGCCACGAATTCATACAAATTCAAACACGTTTATGCATTCAAAAGAGAATTTCGTAATCTTTTCAATAAACAGTGCCTCAGTCATGAGCTGTCTTTTACTTTAACATGAACTAACCATTACTTCAAAATCCATAAGAATGGATGACATTTTAGTAAGCCCCAGAAAAACGTGTGTAAATTTCTGTCTATGGATTGGGCACCAGATGACCTACTTACGCACCTGGCACGTAGGCCTACGTGAAATAGGGTTTGATAAGTCATGGAGGCGATCGCACGAGATTTGCACTGTCCTCCACTATCCACAATGTATGAATCGACTGATTAATTGTTACATGCCATACTCAAGAATATTTCATGTACACAAAGAGGTACAATCAGTTTTATGGGTGGAGGAAACCACTGACCTTTGGCCAGTTACCGAAGAACCTTTTGATGTATGATATACATGCGCACTGTATTGATGGGAAACCTGTTTTTTTTCTGTGAAGACCAGACCAGCACTGCGACTCTTTCTAACCACTCCTAATTAAGACACCACAAGTTCTGAGGGCACAGAAGTCTACAAGTTCAATGAACAATGTCAGGATTGGCCCTGCATTTCTTGTGGCTATAGTGGTTAGGAGTCACAAACCTTAAGGATACTTGAACCCCTCAGGGATGAAATTTGGCCAAATTTTTTTATTTTACATTCATATTTTCCACTCTCCCATCTTTCCTCTCACTTAAAGATGAAAACCAAATTCGAATTGAGGGTGTTCCCTGCTGTGAACAGACTAGCCTTATAAACACATTCTAGCAGGGTTTGCACAGAAATGTCAAAATAAAACACCAATTAATGCTATGATGGAACATAAGATTTAAAACTTGACCTAACTAGGTGCATATGTTCACATTTTAACTGGAGGCAGGACAATTTGTGATGAAATTCAATTGGCAAACTAATTATATTTTATCACACATAATGCTCCTCCAGACATTTTGGTCTTCTCCCTTGCTATTTTTGAGGCAGTTGTGTGGTGAAGTAGTTTATTTCTTGCTTATTTTTCAACATAATGCTATGAAACTTGGCACACGTAACTAAATACCTAATCTAAAAAACAGTCCCACAGATTTTTGATATCTGTTTTACTTTCAAAGATATTAGCAGAAGAACATCAAAGTTTCAAATTTTTTTTCAAGTTTTGAAAATTTTAACTTTAAATAAACACTCAGAACAATCTAAGTTGAATATTTAAAACCTGTGGCACCTTTTTTAGTTTAAATAGTGAATTATCCACCTGAGCAATTAAAATTTGAAAATTTTGGTAATTGAGGCCAAAATAGCAATTTGAAAAACAGCTATAATATTTTTTCAAACTTTCTCTTTATTTTGAATAATATTAAAGTTAGGTAAATTTTTAAAAATTTTAGAAAGTCAGCAGTTGTTTAGCTTTCAGAATATATATATATACATTGCCATATTTGATCAATACTTTGGGCTTCACAAGGCAAAATGTGAAATTTTGCAAACAAGAGTTTTAGTATCCTTAATCTAGACATACAAGACAGCTTACATGGAGAGACCCCACAAAATGAAGTAATGACCAGTATTAAAAACTGTATCTGAAAATACCTTGCATGTTTTCTTCAGATTTTTTTCATCAAACAGTCAAATGTTTTGATTGTATGGTGAGTTTTATGGACCATATTGACAATGTGTGTCTATATATGACATCATGCCAACGTTTCTCTGGCCCTAAAGCAGTGCTTTAATGTCATATTAGCTTTTCCATGTCCGATGGCATGCATTACAGGAGTACGGTTCACAACGATTTTATTCGGGGCTGAACATAAAGAAAATACCAGTGACGATATTTTCAGATAAAGCTTTCAATGGTATTTTTACTCATCATAACTTTGTTAACATTAACATATTTGCAGGGTGTTTCCATTTACGACCCACATCTACCCCACCTGTCTGTTGTGTTCCAGCCATGAGGATCAACTGGAGTTGTACCTCACTCCTTACATGTATCCAGTTCAATTTTAAAGTTGCACGGGCATCAGTGATTGGAACCAACTCTCTACATCCTGCTGATTCCAGACTATATGGCTGCAGTGCAATGAAAGTACACAAGTTTTGAATAAAAAAATTCCCATCTTCAACAGCTCAGGAAAGTAACGACATGGCCTTTCAAATACATCATGAAGTTATATTTTATTATGCCTAGTCAAAGCCCTGTGGAAACTGCCTGGAAAGAATACCAGGCCGTCATAATATCACAATGAGTATATCTGTTAAAACAATGAAATTGCACCATCATGCCTGCTGAGGATGATGTCTTGAACCAAATCCACAGCTCCCTAATGCCAAGTAGTACTTCACGATACAAAGCTCTATTAGAATCAAAATCTGCATTTAGAATCACAATGAATTAAATTCTGATCATTACCGTCTGCATTTAGAAACAGAGAAAACTGAAATCAAAAACTGTTATTAAGCATTACATTCCACTGCATTGCCTACACCAATTTAGAAATAATAATCTGCTGAAAATGCCATAACAACTGATTTAAAATTGAAAATTATTTGAACATGGAACAGAAAACTGTTAAGAATCGTAATCTAATTGAAATCAGAACAAAATGGTCATGCCACTTACAGGTAGATTCAAGATTAACTGAAACCAGAAGTGTAAAACACCTAGAATCACAACTGAATTCAGAATGGCAAGTTGTTAACAATCACACTCAACAGAAATGGGAAGGACAAGCTATTAGGTATCACAATCAACGAAACTACAAGACATTTCAAATCACAAATTAATTGAAATCGGAATAGTAAATTATTTCGAGTCACAATCAACTGAAATCCGAACAGCGCGCCATACAAAATTACAATCTACTGAAATCAGATCATTTGAAAATGATCTGGAGTCAAAACAAGAAGATGTTAAGAATCACAATCAATAGAAATACAAAAACTTTAAGCCATTTAAAATCACAGTGAATTGAAATCAAAACTGCAATAAACTATTCAGAATCACAATCAACTGAAATCAAAACAACTGCCATTAAGAAGCATAATCTATTAATATCAATATTATAAGTCAATAAGAATTGGTATGCTGAAATGTGATCTGTCCTAAAATAAGTCCTGCCTGCTGTCGTCAGAAGAGAGCCATTTGCACAGTGTGCAGTTTCAGGGAGTAAATCTAGGGTATCATCATTTGGTGTTGAAATCAATGTAGTACACTACAAACACAATGATGGGTCCAACATCAACTATAAACCTGGCCATAATTAAACATGTTCAATCAAAAACAATCGAGCATCTAATCAGGACTGCTTCTGAGATTCATGATATAATTTGTACCACAAACTGACCACATAACATTTACAATTCAACATCTGTTGGTTGTTGCCACATAAAGCAAAATGTCAGGATGCATTCTCTTGAGGCAAGCCAATTCTTCTGAGTGATGTGAAATTCAAATGCAGGTAACTGTGTGTTTGCAAATGCCACACAAAGTGTACATCCTACAAGTATTTCCAGGCTCGCATGTAAAAGTTTTGAAATGACACCAAGTTTTAAATGGCCTTGAATATGTACTTTTGGGACTGCTTATTTATAAATCTGGTAGCTTATATTTACATGGGGTATTACGTCAAAAAATATCTGTTGTCATGGAAGTTCATCACAAAACTTTTCATAAATGCTTGTAGATTGCAAAGCAATGGAAGACATAATTTCTCTAAGAGTATTATTCAGAAAAGGGTCATTTTTGGGGATGCATCCAAAGTTTTCTGGGGATGCATCATCCAAAGTTTTCTGGGGATGCATCATCAAAAGTTTTCAGCTTAATCTCTGAGCCAGGACAGTTTTTAGTATGAGAAGCCCAGCAATATGCATTACACTTGTATGTGTAACATGAAAAAGATGTCACAAGAAAAACACCTCAAATCTCCGCTTTCCTGAGCTTCAGATCATAAATTATGTCTGGGATACAAAATTTCAAAGCGAAAAAAAAAAAAAAAAAAAAAATAACAACAACGAAAAAACAACAAAGAACAAAATAAAAAAAAAGAAAAAAAATTCAACAGAAACACATCAATATCAACAGTCTATGACAAAATCGACGTAAACAATTCAATTTATACACAATTTCCACAGACGTAATTGTGTTAAAGCTTGACATGACTACATACACATGTATCAATATAACCATCAGGAATTCATTCATATGCACACTGGTGATTACCACGATCAATGTTACATTACTTCATCACTCTAGATGGTCTTCATACAACAATGCAAGGACTTGCCTGTTCTACCCAACTACAGACATACATAAATACATACACACACACACATATATATATATATATATAAATACATATACAATAATAATAATAAATATTCAGTAAGCTTCTCGCCAGAGAAGAGATAAAAGCAGAATGCGTCCAAAGCCATTGCACATTTGTTACTAAAGTCTGAACAAATATTATGCTGCACACCGCAACACCACCATGCCAAAACCGATCAACAAGAGGTCACGATACAGCCACAGAAGCATACGTGTGTAAGAAGTATGATGTTGCCCTTATGAATAAACTCCTACTTCAATGTCTATTACAGTTTTGCTTACAACAGGCTCAGGGCGTCCAGCAAAAGGCGCCCTGGTTACAAAGCAACCTGGTGGGAGTGTTGTGATAATCTGGTGAACAGTTGCCTTAGTTCAGTAATCTGGAACCCTAGTTAATGATGAAGAAGAAAATACATGTATATATGTACTGGTGTATTACAAAGCAGCAACAAAATGTACAAGAGCGTTACAATGTAGCAAAAATTATAGCAGAGGGTTATGTTTCTTCAGTAAAATATGGTAGCCTGTGAGCACTAGTGTGCAATAAAGTAATAAGTACAGTGTATTCCTTCACTCACTGGGAGCACAAGTGTGCAATACAGTTGTATGGACAAGTATAGCAGTGTTATATTCGTTCACTCACTACTGGCGCTGGTGTACAATGAAAAACTATGAACAAGTATAACTGAGTGTTATATTCGTCCACTTACTGCCAGCACTAGTGTGCAATACAGTTCTATGAACAAGTATAGCAGGGTGTTATGTTTGCTCACTCACTGCCAGCACTAGTGTGCAATATAGTTCTATGAACAAGTATAGCAGAGAGTTATATTCGTTCCCTCACTGCTGGCACTAGTGTGCAATGAAGTTCTATGAACAAACTTAGTCACTTGAAACACTGATCAACAAGGAACCAACAAGTTTAGTAAAACTTGTTGTTATATTTTCATTCAGTAACTTAGAACTTGTGCTCAACAAATAAAGCAAGACATATAGCAGAGTGTTATTTCCTTAAGATATTAGGAGCACTAGTGAACAATGAC
The DNA here is from genome assembly GCA_016165875.1 of Acanthopleura granulata. Taxonomy (NCBI): domain Eukaryota; kingdom Metazoa; phylum Mollusca; class Polyplacophora; order Chitonida; family Chitonidae; genus Acanthopleura; species Acanthopleura granulata. The sequence continues at coordinate 18,176,678 of JABBOT010000007.1, forward strand.
ACCCCCTCCCTTCTCCAAAACAAATGAAGTTATGTTTACTGATTAACTTTGAACCTGATTAATTAAACTGTACAGTAATAATGTCACAGTTACCAGGCAACTTTATTCATTGTCCGTCACAGTCTCTTTCAGTATTAAACCATGTAACTTAATTCTGTTACAGTCTTTACTAGCTACATGTACTACTCTGCTGTTTCCATCACGTGGGACAGCATTTTCGGTAATCTGGCACGGTCTCTTTCAGCAACGAAGCCATTTTATCCATGATCTGTCAGTATCTCTCTCAGTTGCCAGGTAAGTGTATCCATCAACTGGCATGGCAACTTGGTAACCCAGTGCAATCTCTTTCAGTAACTAGGCGACATAAACAAATTCATCATCTGGCAGGGTCTATCTTAGTTACCAAGCAACTTTATTCATCATCTGGCAGGGTCTATCTTAGTTACCAAGCAACTTTATTCATCATCTGGCACGGTCTATCTTAGTTACCAAGCAACTTTATTCATCATCTGGCACGGTCTATCTTAGTTACCAAGCAACTTCATTCATCATCTGGCAGGGCCTATCTTAGTTACCAAACAACTTTAGTCATCACCTGGCAGGGCCTATCTTAGTTACCAAACAACTTTATTCATCATCTGGCAGGGCCTATCTTAGTTACCAAGCAACTTTATTCATCATCTGGCAGGGTCTATCTTAGTTACCAAGCAACTTTATTCATCATCTGGCAGGGTCTATCTTAGTTACCAAGCAACTTTATTCATCATCTGGCAGGGTCTATCTTAGTTACCAAGCAACTTCATTCATCATCTGACAGGGCCTATCTTAGTTACCAAACAACTTTAGTCATCACCTGGCAGGGCCTATCTTAGTTACCAAACAACTTTATTCATCATCTGGCAGGGTCTATCTTAGTTACCAAGCAACTTTATTCATCATCTGGCAGAGTCTATCTTAGTTACCAAGCAACTTTAGCCATCATATGGCAGGGTCTATCTTAGTTACCAAGCAACTTTATTCATCATCTGGCAGGGTCTATCTTAGTTACCAAACAACTTTATTCATCATCTGGCAGGGTCTTTCTTAGTTACCAAGCAACTTTAGTCATCATCTGGCAGGGTCTATCTTAGTTACCAAACAACTTTATTCATCATCTGGCAGGGTCTATCTTAGTTACCAAGCAACTTTATTCATCATCTGGCAGAGTCTATCTTAGTTACCAAGCAACTTTAGCCATCATATGGCAGGGCCTATCTTAGTTACCAAGCAACTTTATTCATCATCTGGCAGGGTCTATCTTAGTTACCAAACAACTTTATTCATCATCTGGCAGGGCCTATCTTAGTTACCAAATAACTTTATTCATCATCTGGCAGGGTCTATCTTAGTTACCAAGCAACTTTATTCATCATCTGGCAGGGTCTATCTTAGTTACCAAGCAATTTTATTCATCACCTGGCACAGCATTCGTCACCCAACACAATCTCAGGTCACGCTGTTCTGGTATACTGATACCCCGACTAAGTTTACTGATGACCTTGCACAGGTACGTTTTGCTACACACACAGCCTGGTACAGCATCTAGATTTCCAACCATTCACAGAAATGACACAAACTTGCATAGTCAAACTGGAAGGTCATGCACAATGGCTGTCATACTGTACATGTATCTCTATGACTTGACATACTATCACTTAATACGGCCAACAGACTTGTCAAATAAGGCTTCAGTTATCAGGTAAAGGTTACTAAGTGGTTGGCCGACACTCAAGGAAACTCTACATACATGCATGCTGATGAAGTATACAAAAGTCCTTGAGAATGAATTGAAACAATATTCAACCCTGGGACCATTTCATTCTCATTAGCCACTGAGACACCATTTCATTGACCCTGTGCACCATCTCATGAACTCTGTGCACCATCCCATGAAACCCGTGCACCATTTCATGTACCCTGTGCTTGCAAACAAAAGCACATCAATTTGCAAACCCAGTAGAGCATGTTGCAAACCTCACACAGTATGCTGCACACTCAGCACTGCACTTTGCGAACCTGGTAAACAGGGCAGTGCAACTTGTCCAAAGGAGTCCCCGCATCCATTCCTGGCTTACCCATACTTGCTCATAAGGCATAAAAACCTGGAGAGAAGTCACTGAACCCGGTCCAGGAACTGAAAATCTGGTGGCTGCAGGTACGTCACTTAGAACAACGAAACAGTACGTTATAACAAAAGCTCTAATCCAAAGCCTCTGATGCAGAGTTTACACATATTTTGTCTCTAGCTCCTGAGCTGTTAGTTTCACTGGTTTGATCACAACAGTTTTGGCCTCTGGCGCTGGTGCTTTAGAGGGAGTTTCTGTATTCCCTGGAGGGTTAGTCACCATGTATTTGACTGGGATCCTGTAGGCCACGGGCTTTCCCGAGGATGTCTTGACGGGACAAGTCGACACGCTCACCCCAGTACCTTCCTCTGTGCCGCTACTCACCATGGCGGTTTTGTCAGATTCTGTCATTGGATCTAACACGTTGATTTTGGCTACCGTTGTGACAGGAGGTTTAGTGCTGCTAATAGGGCCAGTTCCTGAGGACTGATGGGTACCCTGGGCCGTGCTCATCTGGTCAACCCCTTTCACTTCTACTGGGCGCACTATGGTGGTGGAGGTGTTGCTACTGGTGTAGGGCTTTGGGACAGGCAAACTTAAGCGGGGCCCTGTAGACCTGCTACTAGCAGGCAGCTCAACTGGGCTCGGCAACTCCCTGGGTGACTGCTCACGGGGGCTGGGATCTGAGGCTGTCACAATAGGGGCCGAGTGAGAAGCCCTTAGGGTGGACGCCTTTTCCGTGAACTTTGGCCCCCAGGGTCTGCTGGGCTCAGGGGTGCTATAGAGAAAGGCCATCTTGGCCAACGCACCAGGGCTTTTCAGTGCCGTGTCAGGGATGGGTGCCTCAGTTTTGGGAGGGGATGAAGACACGCCCAAGTCTCGTTTCATTTTTTCTCGAAGTGCCTGCACACTGTCCATTGGTATGATGATATTTACAGTAGGAGCAGCTCCAGTTGCCTCCCCTTGGTTGGATGGGTCAGTCTGGACATCAACAGGTTGTCCTCTAGCTTGCACGGTCTCCTGACTTCGCGTGTTCACACGCTGAACAGGAATAACTCGAGCTCTTTTCTCTGAAAAACAGCGTAAACGGTGAGCACATTAGATACTCATACTGAAATACCTACTGATCAATTACAATGATGCGGCAAAACAATTCTTGTTCATGACATCGTAAATTTTAAATCATTAGTTATTCACTGTTAAATGCAACCTGGAAAACAGTGCTACAGGCCAAACTACACACATGCTAGTGCTGTCGCAAGTTACACATTCCCAAGCTTGCTACAGGCCAAACTACACATGCTAGTGCTGTCGTAAGTTACACATTCTGTGTTTTGCTACAGGCCAAACTACACATGCTAGTGTTGTCGCGGCTACACATTCTGTGTTCATAAAAGCCAAAACTTCACACATGCGGTGCTGTCGTACACATTCTGTGTCTTGCTACAGGCCAAAATTCCCCACACATGCTAGTAAAGCTGTCGTATACACATTCTGTGTCTTAAGTTACAGGCCAAACTACACATGCTAAGTTGTCGTGTTACACATTCTGTGTTTTGCTACAGGCCAAACCACACATGTTAGTGCTGTCAGTAAGCTACTCATTCTGTGTTTTGCTACAGGCCAAACTACACATGCTAGTGCTGTCGTGCTACACATTCTGTGTTTTGCTACAGGCCAAACTACACATGCTAGTGCTGTCGTGCTACTCATTCTGTGTTTTGCTACAGGCCAAACTACACATGCTAGTGCTGTCGTGCTACACATTCTGTGTTTTGCTACAGGCCAAACTACACATGCTAGTGCTGTCGTGCTACTCATTCTGTGTTTTGCTACAGGCCAAACTACACATGCTAGTGCTGTCGTGCTACTCATTCTGTGTTTTGCTACAGGCCAAACTACACATGCTAGTGCTGTCGTGCTACACATTCTGTGTCTTGCTACAGGCCAAACTACACATGCTAGTGCTGTCGTGCTACACATTCTGTGTCTTGCTACAGGCCAAACTACACATGCTAGTGCTGTCGTGCTACACATTCTGTGTTTTGCTACAGGCCAAACTACACATGCTAGTGCTGTCGTGCTACACATTCTGTGTCTTGCTACAGGCCAAACTACACATGCTAGTGCTGTCGTGCTACACATTCTGTGTTTTGCTACAGGCCAAACTACACATGCTAGTGCTGTCGTGCTACTCAGAACAATAGCATCAAACGACAGCCTTTGTGAAATATAAATTGTATGAATTTTGAAATTATTACGAGATTATTACGGTACCAGCTTTAATTGTGCTGTAAATGCAGTGGGGGGTAGTGGTGGTGACTGGGCAGGGGTATGGGGGTAGGGTAGGGAACGGCCAATGACACTTTGACAGATATCAAGTTCAGACAGGTACAAGTTTCAATTGAACACATCCACACAAAATAAAATCAGAAGATTACAACTTCATGGTCAAAGTACAAAGGTTATCTAATAAGTGCTTAAGCAATAGTTGCTGACTCTAAGTACACTTAAAAAGCCTGTGCCGTGTTTTCTGCAGCTTATAGGTTGCGTGCAATACAGGTCAACTGACCACTAGCAACACAGTAAGTGCGCCATGTTGGATGACAAGCTATAGCTGACAGGGTCCAACAGGCTCAAGAAGGCCCCGGGTTCAATCATATAACTATAGTATCGGACGGAGTTTTCACGGTATTTAAGGACTTGCCCGCTGATGAAAAGAAGAAACAACAACAGAAAAACAAAAAAACTCTATTATTTACAGAAAAAGATTAGGGAATGATTGGACAACGTTTATTCCATAAATTCACTCTGCATACTTGAAAATACTTGAAATACTTGAGTGGTTTAATTGTCCGGTTATGTCTCAGATTATTGACATCTGGCATGTAGATTTAGAGTCCCCAAAATCTTTATTTCCCTAAAATAGGCCGATGTGTCATGTGTGTAGGCCTACTTAATAATGTTTTTCAAATATAGACCTACTGTTATTTGGATAAATTGTAAATTATTAAACTGCAAAGGCAAGAAACAAAATAAAGGGCGTATCTTAATTTATATCTTGTGACGTGAATACACAGGTTTATAAAAACCCAGTCATAGGTAACTGTTTTTGATACATGTGCTATATAAGCCTGCCCCTCTGCCCACTGTTAGTAATATGACTTCGACCTGCATGTCTGTCTCAGTCTTGTCTTTCAAGTAATGTCATACAAAAAGAAAGAAAACACATGCAAATGTGTGTATTGGGTATTGCATATATGTGTGTGATTCCATGTGTATCTTTGTCATCACTTTTTACATACTGCATATGACTGCATCTACATGCTCCTGAGTAGTGCTATCTGACCATTTCCACTCTATCGCTCAATTTCAAGAGGTGTTCAAGAAAGTTATTCTGCATAAGTATCACTGAAGTATTCCCAGAGCTAAAATATGTGTGTACATTGCACAGTTTATTCCACTCCCAGTGGACAGACATGAACATCTTAAAACGGCACGTGAGCAGGGCATTCACATTAGAAAACTGAATGTCATAACAGCACATGTATTGCTATGCACTCCAGGCTATGACGCCTTTTGCACGCAACCTATATTTTCACCCTCAATCCTCAACAAATTCGACACTGACAACAAATTTCCACCAGTGCATATTTCGGCAAATTAGAGGAATGTTAGGCGATCTGTTTTAAAATTTCTTTTAAGTTCAAATATGCCTCTACCTGATTAATACATTTTGGTCTTCAAAATCTTACCAATTATGTCTTCAGATTGTACTTAAATTTATAATTTACTAGTCAAATTTGTTAAGAATTCAGGCTATCCCTATATTCTGAAGCCCAGTTATTCTGCCAATGGCTTAAGCCTATGTGACTGTTTGAACTGAAAACCTACAGGACCATAGCCAATCTACTTCTATATACAAGTGTAACTAGGCTAGGCTCGGTGTTAGGCAACCTGTACATTCTACCCTGCAACCTTAGCACCTCACACATGACATGGGCAGTGAATCAACCACAAAGTTCCTTCCAAACATCTAGGGATGCACTTAATCTATCATAATTTGGTTGACTGGTGTCTTGTTTAGGTCAGAACCTACAACCTTAAAGTGAAAGACCGTGCATGTTATATGTTAAGTTTGCCAAAGAGGTTGGACAATATTGTGGTTATTTTTTCCGAACAGCTAAGACGACAGTGGAAACTGACATTTGACTTTGCTCCGTCCACCAGCTGAAACGCAGCCATTCCGCGTGGGCCGTGACATAATTCTTCCAAGCGCAGAACACTCCTGTCACCTGAGACTATAGTTAGCTGCTACGGTTGTTGTTGAAACTTTAGTATAAATGTAAATTTATGACATGAAATGATCAAGAAACTTACTCCAAACCACAAAACAATGGTCTGGAAATACTTTGCAGTGTTTTTCACACACATACTTGTTATAATAAAAATATATAACCTTAAAACAGTGTGTTGCACTTACACTATTACACGTCACATTTACAGTCAACTCAGAACATTTTTGCCACAGCTTATAGACAGCTGATATCTCCTAGCTCCCTGATTGGCCAATCTCTCATAAGCTTCAAAGCATGGGTGCCTCCAGATCCCCAGTCAGCAGCAAAATATACTTCACACTTCAAAAAAAGATAATTCAGCTATGAATTCATATAAATTCAAACAGCTTTTTGCATTCAAGAGAGAATTTTGTAATCTTTTTAATGAACGGTACCTCAGTCATGAGCTGTGTTTTACTTTGCGGACCACAGCCTGTGCTTCTACCACAAGGCCAGAGGGAAATTCCTGTTGGCCTTGTCACAAATTACTTTATTTGAATGGTGTTTTACGTCTTACTCAAGAATATTTCACCTGTACCATGACGACCAGCACTGTAGCAGGGAGAATCAAGGCAGAATCCGAGGTAATCCCATCCACATGTTCTCACGAAGAACTGGAGACGAAGCCAGTCTGATCCCTGACTTGAACTCACAGCAACCTGATTAGTGAGAGGCTCCTGAGTCACTCTATTGCAACAGTACACTAAAAACTCCGCCACAGAAGCCCCACCCTGCCACATGTAGTTTCAAAAAAAGATGCTGGAATCAGATCACATTTGGTCACACAAGTTGTACAGAAAGAAATCCCAAAGTACAATGTCTAATCACAGTGCCT